>CAEFZY010050171.1:0-14059 GCA_903066815.1 Brachyrhaphis roseni
AACTGATGAAGAAATGGCAAGAGATTCTAGGTCCAAATAATGAAGTTGTGGTAAGGATGGATTATATATATATATGTGTGTGTGTGTGTGTGTGTGTGCGCACACTTAAAACTCCAAACCCTGAAGATCTTGCATTTAAATTGAATAATTTATTTGGCTCCCCAAGGATTACAAACATCTAAGAGAGCGGTTCAGATTAGTGGAGAAAATTATGATTCTCTCATTTCTGAGCAGTCAAGGTATCTAATTCCCTGTCCACATACATACTTTATAACAAAATTTTTACCGAAAGTTTACATTTCCTTTAGATCACTTTATGGATTTTTAAAGTCCAAACCTTGGCTTATTAAACCCAAAATGCTTCACAATGCTAACAAAAAACCAAACCAGTAACTGGGAGTTTAGGCAATCAGAATGGCTTGGAATGTGGTTTCAGACAAAACTGGCTTAGTTTCAGCAAGTATTCACCATGGTCGATATGATGGGGAAAAAAGTTCAGCATCATTAACCACATTCCAAAATATTTCTACCTATATTAAAAAAAAAAAAATCTATATTTGAACACTTTAATACTCTTACCCCCAAGCAATATAAGGCTCTGCAATCCTAAGCATGTTGATAGAAGCCTTGTTCAGCTTGACAAACACACCGTTGAAGATCTGGCGCAGACGGAGCAGCTGCAGAACCTTGCGGACCTTTGGTGGGACACCGTTGATACTAAAAACCCAACAATAATAATTAGTCTTTGAGCCATGCCAACATTTAACTGTCAAATAGCAGTAGTGATAGTGGTTTCAGAAGAATATTGGCTAATGAAACTAATCTTTCACCATTGTCGATAAGTCGGGGAAAGAATGTTCATCATTAACCACTTAGTTTTACATGGATTGCTTCTTTAAACAAGAAATTTGTTGCTGCTCAATACATTTTAACCATCTTAGCTTGCTAGTCAAGGTTGCTTAAGGTTCATGAAATAAATTCTTTCCCTAAACATTTAATAATTCTACCAATAACATTCATCTAATCATGGTATGATTGGGAGACTATGTACTAAAGTTTTAAAATTATTACAGAACAATTGTGGAGATGATTTATTTATTTATTTTTTTTTCCCAAGGAGGTCAACAGCTCCGAAATTGCCATTAGAACACGACTCTAAACCTAAAGACATAACATTTGAGATGAACAAATCAACCCGAGGTTATTAATAATCACTATATTGCTCTGACTGACGGCCCTAGACATAATACAAGGAAATGTATCATATTCCCTCTTTTTGACTTCTGGATGACCAGATAAGCATTTTTCAGCCCACATCTAAAGTACAAAAGTTCAGTTTATACCCGCTTTAGCTAATGAGGTGAATATCAAACTCACAAAACCAGATGAGGAAAAAGAGAGAAATTAAAAAGTGGACTGGTAGAAAGCTAACTAATCTAATGATAGGACAGGCTGACAAATATATCACTTTGCACACTTAGCTAAGATATTAAGAAAAAGTAATAACAGTGCAGAAAGAAACAAAAGTTCATAGGACTTGTATAAAGCTTATATCCGATGGCTGAACTAATGGTTAAATTACTGAATGGCTCAACTGATCAATGGATGGAGGGAGCAGATGAAGATATTTTTACATGAAAACAAGAAAAGCACCCAATTAGGTTACCTTTAAAGTTACTTTTAGAAATATTTGTGAAAACCTAAGTATGACAGTTCCTGGGACGGAGAATATGATTTTAAAATGCCTATGATTTCCTATATTTTCTATTTCCATACTTATTCAGACAAGAAAAATACATTTAAGACAATAAGAGTCCTATATATCAATCCTAATCTCATCCCTAAACTTGCACAACTAAGTTGAAGCTGATAAAGTACATAGAGTATTAAATCAGGCAGACCACACAGTGGCAAGTCATCAATACATAAGATACTGGACTGGCTTTGAGCAAGAACAGATCATGAAACAAAAACAAACACAGGGAGAACAATTATTGCAACTGCAGCATTCCATGTTAAAGTCATAACACCATAACCATAGGAGCAACTTACCCTCTGATCCTGATAACAAAGGCCAGTTTGGGCTCAGGTGGCACATAGTAGTTCCCCACTTTGCGAGCCATACGAGACATGCGGATCTCACGCCTGTACATCTGCCTGTACTCCTTGTGGTACTTTTCAGCCCTCTTGTAGATCAGTTTCCTGGTCACCTTCCGGACCTGAAATGAATAATGATATGCTTAAAACGGTCCATAAAGCCACTTTCAGCTTTTAGAAAGCATAGACTACGTGAAGCAGTATATCAACTTTACCTTCTTCTCCGCCAGTAGCTTCTTGACACGCATGGCCTTTATGGCGGCGAAGGCCTTTCGCCTTTTTAAAAGGCTCTCAGGGACCGACGGAACCTTTTTTCTGTCGGGGCACATTATTAAAATTATTGTCAATAAAGGGGCACCATGTTCTGATTGTCCAACATAGCAGCAGCTAGTACGTTAAACGAAAGCATATCATTTACAGTGCTGTAGTGCTAGCTGGTTAGCCTCGTTCTTTACCGGCTTCCATCAAAATGCATATACTGACAACAAATGACTAGAAAAGACGTGTTGCTACATATATGTAGTAAATTTCCAAATATCCTTCATTATTAAAAAAGAAAAGAACATTTCTTGAGTATTCAGAGACCAAATAGCAGCCATGTTGAACACTACTCTGCCAACACTATCTGCATAAAATAGCCATAAAAACAAAAGTTAAAAGTCACATACTCCAGCAATACTTCAATCGTTTAATTGTATAACACCTAAATTGCTCAAATAAGCAATTAAATATAGAGTTATAACCATATGATGACTAGATGTGCTTAGATTTTAAAACAGAGGAACCACTCACTCTGCGTCCGCCATTGCGATCACCGAGAAAGAGAAATCTCCATCTGCGCATGTGCCGGATAAAGGATTGTCAGGGTGCCCAGTTGGGTGCCTGACTAAAACAAGTTTAAATTATGTTTTTATTATTATTGTTCTATGTCTGGGGTAGTTTTATTTAAGTCTGGTTTTATAGTTGTTTCCAAAGCTATGGTTATAATTCTGATATTCTAAAAAATTATTTTTGAAAAGATATTTACTGTTTGTTATGACCAGTGTTATACACAAAAAAAATTATATAATGTAATTTAATAAGGTGAGTAAGGAGATGGATAACTTATTTGATGTAGGTTAAATTAACACCAAAATTGAAATTGATCATCAAGCTTTCTTCTGTTTTCTCCTTGTAAAGAAGAACTTATACTTCCATGACTGTCAACATTTTTGTAAAGAAAAAAAATCTCATAATTAGCTTTCTATTTTTTAAAACTATATAGTAACTCATTATATGACATGTTACCGATGCTGAGTTTGCAAAGATGTAAAAATACATTTAAGACAATAAGAGTCCTATATATCAGTCCTAATCTCATCCCTAAACAGAAGAAAGCTTGATGATCAATTTGTGACCTTACATGACATTTTTATTTTTAGAACAATGATGCAAACTCTCAAAGAAGTCCACTTGTGAATAGATAAAAAAAAAAACTGATCTTTGAAATTATATCAAAATATGAACTCAAATGCAGTTGAGATATTGTTGCGTCATGGCCCTTAACATATCCATACATTCAATGTGGCTGAACCAAAAATATTCTTCAAACCTTTGGAATTTATGTGTACAACATGTCCTTACATTACACTTGTTTTCAAGTGTAATGTCCCCAATTGCTAGTTTTAGGGTAAGATTATGTTTTGGGGGGGGCAGTTTTTTACTTGAAGAAATGAAATATTATTTGATATGTATAATCAGTTTATTATGTTTTTATTTGATCATATAATACCATCTTATGTATTACTCTGATGTAATGGCTCAGGTCTAATTTTTTGATCAATGTTGATCTAGTAAAGTTAGTACAGCATTGCAAAACCCAAGTTTACTAGTATACAACTCTTTTAAAAGTTTATCAGTGAAAAGAAACACACTTTTGACGCAATTCTGTAATAAGCCCCTAGTTGTACCAGCAGAGGGCGCCAACACCCAATTTACAAAAGATTAATACACGTCTCCAGATTTTCAACAAGACGAGTTGTCCTGACAGTCACAGCAAAAGGACATTGTGTAATGTATGTAACATAATAATAATAATAATAATAATAATAATAATAATAATAATAATAATAATAATAATAATAATAAGTCTGTTATTATAGACTTTGCAAGGGATTTGGAATATTCTACTATTGGATTGAGTGTCCATAAAGTGAGGCACATTTCAAATCATTTGTCAAAACAATTGCTCTTTTAAAGTTAAACCATAATTAAATCAGGCATTTCATGTACATTATGTAGGGTTAGATTTCATTTCCTCTAGCTTCTGTAAAGTCAAATAGAAATTGCTTAATTCAAATTCAAATTTAGTCTATTACAGGGATATGAAGTCATTATAACTTCTCCCATAATATTGTAATATCAGTGGTTGATTAATCAGCAAGCATTCATGTTTCTGTTTTGTTTTGCATTGTACTCTTCTATAGACGTTTGATGAAGCAATTTAATTTTAAATTGTTGGCTGTCAGTTAGTTACCCTCCCTAGAGGGAGACTGGACATCTGATAGGTTGATAGAGGTTGCACAACACTGAAATGATGTAAGCAAGAAAAAAAGGTGTCCTTGTGTCCTTGTTACACATGAGGAAACGTACCTTAATTACTCCCTCATCCCACCCCACCCCTATCTGAGATCTAATATATTCAGTTTCATTATCTGAGCTTGAAAGGTTTTTAGTGTGTTTGAAGCTGTTTTTAAGTAAGGCACACTTCTCACCATTTACACCATAACCAGCCAGTGTGTGTATGTGATTGGTAAAGATTGACATTAAATGTTTTACATCCTGAGAGCAATCTAAAGGCCAAGCAGGAACTAGAATTGTTTTTTCTACGCTGCATTGTGTCACAAACACAGAAAAAAAAAAAAAAAAAAAAAAAAAACTTTAGTTGCCAATGTTGTCAAACATAACCATGAATCAACATTAGGTTTCCAAACAAATGTGCTCATTTCAATTTTATTCAAAAAATAAAAATTAATATTTAAGACCAACCCTCCAAAATTCTGTTTGTTAGTGTATCCATAGTTGTCAGGGGGAAAAGCTTACTCACAGCCTTGTAGGGATAGATTTATAGGTATTGTTAACTTTCATTCCTTTTGGAAACGGGGGATTAACAAACCAGGAGAGACACATACATTAATAATTACTTAGTATTTTAACTAACAAATTAATTTGCAATATAGTCCCCGAAATTGTGTAATTTGTCTAACTATACAGAACAGAAAAAACTGATTAGGTATCTCGAGATCGGTAAAAAAAAAAAAAAAAAAAAACTGTTGGGGGATTCACACTTATTTTTGTCCAATTATTTGCCTTGCATCATGCTGAGTGTAGTGTAGATAGCTGGCACTTCAGTTTGTCAGGCGCCCACTCCTATTGGGTCTGGCGTTGGATGGGTGGACTGAATAAATAGCGAGTGAGATGCGGATCAGAATGACATGAGATGTGGAGCAGCAGCAGCAGCAGAGAGTGTAGGAGACAATCCATAGTAGCTGCTCGTTAGTCACCGCAGATCAGCGCTCAACAGGCAACCGGATTCTTAACTGAACTCTCTTTCTCTCTCTCTCTCTTTTTTTTATACCTCTTATAATCTGAGCTCTTGCGTGCGCTCCTACACCACTTTCCTCTGTCAGTGCTCTGATCCAAGTTTTCTCGGTGAAACCCTATCCCTCTGCTGCTAACAGGTTGGAACAATTAAATATTATTATTTTTTTTATTATTTTCTGCGCGTCTTAATATCGCTTATCTGACATTCATAGAAAGCACGGCCAAGATGATGATGATCATCGCGGAGTTCTTCGTGGTTATCTTGAAGGTGCTCTGGGCGTTTGTGACAGCCGGGGCTAGATGGGTCGTGCGACCCAAGGAGAAGAGCGTGGCGGGACAGGTGTGCGTGATCACCGGGGCTGGGAGCGGCCTCGGGCGGCTGTTCGCCAAGGAGTTCGCCCGGCGACGAGCGGTCCTGGTCCTGTGGGACATAAACAGCCAGAGCAATGAGGAAACGGCAGAGATGGTACGGCAGATATACCACGAAACGGAGACTCCCGTCGCAAAAGATGGTGAGTCAACCCTTTGAAGGACTTTTGAAGGATGTTAAAAATACACAAAAAATAAAAATAAAATAAAATAAAAAAGGAAAGAAAAAACTGCTTCTTTTTTGCTACAGAGGTTAACGAATTTTTTTATTCTATCTCAGATTTATAGCCAAGTCTTCACTGAGTGTCAGCGTAAACAGCAGATTGACTAATCAATCAACCAGAGATCGGAATCAACCGATTTTCCCCCCCCTCAATTGCGCTCGGACAAATGAACAGCAGAGTCAAATACTAGAAAATCTGAATAGAAACATCTTTTTTGCACCATATTTTAGAGTTTCAGCTTCTATTTGAGCAGCTTTAGGAAAGGAGAGAGATACACCTGTCAGTCAGCCAGAGATGGAATCAGAGGATTTTTTTTTCATGATCAGCTAATCAGTTTTCCAACAAGTGAAATGCTCAAAATCTTAAATTTTATTTAACTTGTAGAAAAAAAAGAAACACTTCACTTTAGTCTAATGAAAATTTGACAATGTTCAGGGACACACTTAAAAACGTGGATGGTGATAATAATCTTTGGTGTTCTCTCATTTTTCTGTTGGATTCAAACTACTAATACAACTAGTACTTCTACTAAAAAACAACTGCAGCACTAATTTCCTTTTTAATGTGTTATAGCCCTTAGAGGAAAAAATTGTATCATTCAGGGGGGAAAAAAACCCCAAATCAGTACATCTCTGACTAAAGCATGACTTATTGTGAGTATTTTAACAATACAGTTTACATGTGGACAATATATCCATTCTTCTACAGTCACATCATTTACCTTCTGCGTAGTACTTAAACCTCCATTCATCATTTCTCCGTTCTCCATTCTGCAGGACCTGTTGGAGGAGTGGAGGAGGTCCCTGCTTTTCAGCCTCAGGTCTACACGTACGTGTGTGATGTGGGCAAGCGCGAGAGTGTGTATTCCACGGCCGAGAAGGTGCGGCGAGAGGTGGGAGAGGTGGACATACTGATCAACAACGCTGGCGTGGTCTCAGGCCACCACCTGCTGGAGTGCCCCGATGAGCTGATCGAGCGCACCATGGTGGTCAACTGTCATGCACACTTCTGGGTGAGCTTCTCCTGATCATGTCGTCATGGTTTGTTTGTTTGGGGCCTTGCGCTGCGATGAGCCATGTGAAACAGTCTCACGAGCAACTTGATGCCAGGTTTTTTCCACGCCAGCTCCCATGCTTCCTTCAGAATCTCTTATTACACCCTTTGGTGTCTTGGTCAAAAATCAAAGATAGTGTCTAAATCCCTCATTGAGTGAGAAAGTGAAAGTATCTGACCATAAATAGCCATCTTTCGTTTCACTTTGTAGCTAAAGCTCTGCCACAGGAAAGTCACAAGGTTTCTCTTTGATGAAAATTCCCCTGTATTTGGTGCTGATTCCTGTGGTATGGAAGGTCTTCCTTTATCCTTGTGTGATGGAAGAAGGGATCTGCATAAGCCTTGTATCAGTTCAGCACATTTTGTTGGCAGGTGGTGATTTGATGGGGATCTGTATCAGATTTTCTTTTGGCTCCCCTCCCAGGGCCTTCCTCTGCCGTTTTATCTCCAATGAAACATTTTGGTCACTTAAATATGTTTCACTTCAAATGAACAAGAGCTGCAGCATAGAACGGAAAAAGATTGGGGGATAGAGAAGGTCAAATGTGCCACAGTGTCATCTAACTAAGTAATTATGTCTTAATGTCAGAATTAAAACATATGAATACTTTTATTCACATAAATGTATCTGCAATGTTTATTACAGATAGATTTACGTCATAATATAATGATTTATTTTATTTATTGAATTGTGGGCACTTTCAAACAATTTGAGGGTCTGTCATTGGGTGGGGCAAACACATAGTGAACCCTCCCGTGGTTTTAGCGCGATGCTCAGGAGGAGGCAAATATCAAGGTCAAGCAGCCAGGAAGTGGAGAGATTTTCCTGTCAGACCGTCAGTTTCTGAAACCACGCCAAAAAAAAAAAAAATCTTTGTAAAAGCGCACACAGTGCGACCCCACCGGGGACTGTTCTCATAGTAAAAAACTCATGGGGTCCAAATGACCCCATCTCTTAGTAGAGCGACGGGCTAAAGATGATTGGTTTCACAATGACTTACAGCTCAGTTTAACCAATTAAGAGTCTGCTTGATGAGTCAGTGCGAAGCTGTGGAAATGAACTGAGATAGTAAATAAATGCAAAAAAAAAAAAAAATTGAAGTTTGTGATTAATAGATTGTTTTTTTATCTTAATGTTTATATTTAATTATTTAATATAGATTCAATTAAACAAAAAACACGTATTTATTCATTTATTTGTTTTACAGATTCATTTCCAATTAAATTCTAAACATAATTGTATGTTTATTAAACTGCAACATATTTGAGCCTCCACAGGAGACAGCCTCCCACTATGATTAGAAAATTCATGTGAGGGGAAGCCTTTCTGAAAAAAAAATCAGATGGATGGGGCTCTGTAATGAAAATGAATTATGAATTTTATCACTTAGCTGCAGCAGCCAGCTCTGCTTGGCAGCTGTCGTGCCTGTGCATAATTAGTTGTCTTTTTATTTAATCTGTTTTTTGTTTTTTTTTTCCCGAGTTTCACTCCACAGTAATGTCTCTCTCACCCAGAGGTAGAGTTGTCGTAGCACTTCTCACTTTACATGGGAGAAGCAGGGTTTGCAGTCTTTTTGCGGCCGCAGGTTGTTTTTATATCAAGACGATTTCTGAGGGATGCAATGACAACAAAACAGTTTCAAGTTCGCTAATTGAGCATGAAAATCTCTTGTGTTGTCAAACGGGTTGTGTATTTCCTCCCTAATGGTTTCTCTATTCACGCTCCTCTCTGCTGGCTCTCCTCGCGCTCTTTTACATCCAGGATTTGGAGTCAGGATCCAGTGGTTGGGTGGCAGACTTGGGGATTCCTAATAGAGAGCTGTGTTTGTGTATCTCCAGTATTCTATGGAGAGCGTGCGTTCTTTAGAGGTGGGGTGGAGACGAGGGAGGGAGTCGGGAGGAGGAGACGGGGCAGATGAAAGAAGGATTTAATGAATGGCGACAGCCAGAATGGAGGATGTGGTTCATTAACGACACAAGCTGGATGAATAGAGCTTAGACTAACAGAGACCTGACCACTATCCTCTCACAAACACTGTTTCTCACTACATGCAGGTGGTACCTTTTTGTTCCATGTTTTAGATTTCTTTTTTCTCGTGATGTGTTGTTAGACGGGTTAACTTCTCCTTTTATGACTCAGCAGATAAACTGTAGCTTAAGGTTATTATTATTTTCATTTAAATGCAGCAAAGTGGTGTAGATATTCGAAATGCAGTTTACAAGACTGCACTAAACTGACACTCCCTCAAAACAACATTACAAACAACAAATACATAAGAAAACATAAAGTTTATTAGAAATGTAAACAATGACATTAATATAGTCAGATGATACTATAGGCAAAGTCCAGTCCTCAATTAAATCATCCATCTAAACACTTACATCCAGGAGTTTGAGCTTTAGCAATATTTTAAAAGTTTAACCCAACTCAGATGCATATGGGTTTTTTCAAAGTTGATTGCAACAGTCAGTGGTTTACAGTATAGGCCCACAGATAAAACAGATCATTCAATGCTAAATACAAAATACAGTGATTAGTCAGAGATCTAAAGTTTGTGTTGAAGTTAAATGTAGACTGCCTAGCAGATGATAAATGTGGAGAGGTATTCATACAAATTACATCCCAACAACAAGGCAAAAATGTGAATGAAGCAGTTTTGTGTCCCTTAAAAGAAAGATGAGACATAGCTCTGAAGAAGATACCAAGTTTTAAGGGATAATTAATTAGGACTCTTAAAAATATTATCTGTAATCTGATTCATAAAGAGCAGAGATGGAAACTTAAAAGACTTTGGTTCCGAGTCAGTGAAGAGCTGTTATTTTTTTTAATTATTATTTTCAATATTCAAAACAAAAAATGCCTAAAGTCTGTTACAGATGGGAATCCACCTGAGTAAATCACACTATCATCACCAAAAAAAATGGAAACAAGCATTTAAAAGTCATTAAGATGGTTGATTTATTAATAAGTAATAGCAGTCCCAGAACAATTCCTATGGAACACCTCTATACACAAAAAAAGATGACCCATGCTAACTGTTTACAAAGAAATTATTTTACTATAATTAAGGAAGTGATCAGACTTGGTCCAAATCAGACAGAATCTTAAAGAAAATCAGAAAATGACATTGGCCAGAAAAAAATCAAAATGTTGTCGCTCAAGTTATCTTAATGTTTTGGGAAAGTCTCTTGCTGCTAAAAAAAAACATTGTTGCTCTTCAGAAACAGCTCAAATTTGTCAAACAAACAAAGCTTTCCTCACACTTGATTAGCATAACTGTATGAGAAAGAAGTCTAGAGAACTCCTGTAGCAACTGTTTCTGATCTGTTCAAATTCTCATTTGTTGGACACTGTATCAGGAATGAGGCAATGACTGAGATTGGAGCAGGAAACGGATGGTAATCGTAGTGTGGTTGTCTGCCAAAGCAGCCGAACCCAGACCCCATACTCCGTACTCCATCTCTCCTCCTTCCAGGGGCCTCTCTGACTCCTCCCAAGCTGATTTCAAGGCATTGGGTGCAGCTGGAAGAGAGTCACAGAGGCCAGCGCCGTTCTTCCGGCTTTGCCACACACATAAACTATGATTCAGTCCCTTTCTTCTCTTAAGATTTTTCTGCTTTTATGAGGCATGCATTTCTCTGATGCTTTTATTAGTCCAGCTGACCGTTTGTGATGTTGACCACTTACTTCTGAGTCATGATGGCACATGGTATCCACAGTCATTTTGCAAGAGAGACACCAGATTTGTTCATGTTTGAAGCTTTGCATTTATCTAGTGGAATGACACGAAAGGAAATTAGCATCAACATCTTGAGCTAGTTATCCAACAGGTGGTCTTGTGAATGATAAACACTCGCTCCCCCTTCCCGCTTGTGGAGATCCCACTTATCTTGTGCAACGGCATGACATGGCGGGAAAAGAACCTGGTGCCATCCCATGCATAGGCTAGGCGAGAGGGTAATGGTAAGCTGCTGCTGACCCACTTTATCTGACAATTGGTTTCTTGTCTGTGGATCAGCTTGACAAGATGCCAGCTGACAGGAGCCAAGTTCCGCAGGCAGCATTCCTTCTGTAGGCAGAGAAAGGAGGCAGCCAGGCAGAAGGGTCCTACTTGACTAGTTTTATAAAGGCCCCTCCTCCGGCCTAGTGCACCTGGATGTCTTCATGCGGCTACTTATCACTCCTCCCTTTTCCATGTACCTGTTCTTGCCTCTAAAACTAATGACTCCTTCACCCATCAATCTTTCCTTTTAATTAAATGTCTGATATGATGCTAGGAGATGCTCACAGGCCAAAAAGTTATCTGAGAAAGAGCCAAGAGTTTTGCCTTACTGCTTTACTTTTTTACTATTTCTCAATGATTGAGAAATAGTTCAGTCAAGTTAAAATAAATTAATATTATTTGTTAAAATACAAACTGGGCTGTATTTTTTAAATGGTATTTTATGTATAAGATAGTGAGGTGTGTCTCATTAAACACTTGGTTTGAAAGCACAGTGATGCCCTTTCCGTAAAATACACAATCTTGAAAATCAAATGGAATTCAAGATTGAGTTCCATTTGAAAATAAAGTCCTAAAAATAAAATCCTAAAAATGTCAATCAACATTATTGTATCCTTTATATTACTCGGTTTTTCCCATTAAAACTGAAGGTTCTCCTTTGCTTAGGGCACCAGTCAAAGATAGCAGCAATACAGTAAATATAGATTAGTAACTCAAACAAAAACAGACAGTGAAACACTTGCATACATTGAGACCTAACTTAATTTTTAGGTTCTACCTGTAATGTAATTTGTTTTACATTACAGGTATAATGTAAACACAGGTTACACAATGTTTTGCTTATACAAACCATTGTGTGCAAGATATTTTATTAAAGCAAAAGACAGCAAAAACAAAGCATTCTGCTTTGTTATTGATGCCCTTCACAGAAATGTGTCTTTATGACTGAAATGTTTGTAAAAAAAAAAATAAAAAAATACAAAGTAAAAAATAAAATAAAAAAAATCTCTCTGGAAGGTGAGTAAATTTGGTGACCAAACTGGAAAAAAGAAAATTCAATTTAGCAAGTCTTCTGCTTCAACCTACATTACTATGTTCTGGAGACACAGAGTACTTAATAACACCAATTCCAACTCGTCAATATTCCTTCCATGTGAATAAATTGTTTCCTGCTGTGCAACCACTTGGGTTAAGATTTAAGCAACAGTCAGCAAATGCTGACTATTTAGCCTGGTCCCTCCAATAAGAACAACCTTCATCAATCATCCCTTATGGTCAGTAAAATCAACCCAACCCATTCCATTTCCTCGTTCTGCGGCGGTATCAGTGAAGCTCTGGTGCTCAGAAAGATTTGTACTCCCTCCCATTCATTCTCTCATCCATGGAGAAGTCAACCCAATTAAATGGCCATCTGGTCCAATGCAAAGGCCAATATTTTGTTCATATTCCTGTTGGTCAGGCGCTAGCACTAATGCAGCCTGACACCCCAGCTGCAAGAAGCTTTGTGTGGCTTAAATGCTCCGGGGGGCACCCACCAATTAGGAGGGGGTGCAGCGGGCAGGGCACCCCACTTGGGCCAAGGAGGCCTGGCTGTGTCAGCGGGTAATTTAGCAGAACAAGAGAGCGTTGAGACCCAATTACGGCGGCTCTGATGTAAGACACGAGACTCTGGTTGCCTTCACACATTTTGTGTCAGAGAGGTCAGTGGGGGTCATACCCACATGCCAGAGCTGCCATGAGAAGCAGGACATCCCGGCAGGGTGGGAGAGAGATGGGATGGTTGGTCACGCTCAGGCCCGTCCTCAGCTTGGGGGAGCAATCTTTCCTCCCCCATGTTCCAGGTAAAAAGACCACTCAGCAAATCTGTCCAGCTGAAATCTGCAAACTGGCTTGAACTGTATAGCATAGTGCCAGGTCAAGTCATTCCCTGCTGTCAAAAAGTTGCTTTGGGAGTGGGAAATTTTGGCTCAACTCAGATATGGGCATATCTTGAGGTAATTCTTCATTTGCACGCAACTCTCTCCCTCTGCTGCCATTCTGGCTCATAGAGTCCTTTCTCAGCGTTTGCCCGGGTCTTGCATTCTCTGAGTTACCTCTCTTTGGGCCCCATCATTTGATGAGTTGAATATTGCACCGACCTTAAAATTTATGTCCTGGAAAACTGCAGATGTCTGGATCCGTTTCAGATCAGTTATACCTGACTAAGAAAATTAACTCAAACAATGAGGTCATTTTTTATTTCTTACAACAGCCTCTCTGTGTAGGTTTCATCTCACTAAACAAGCAGAAAGGCATCTACAACACAGAAGTCTCACTAAGGATTACGTTAAACGTCAGTAGGTCCAATACAGTTAATCTCTGGGTGCAGTTTTAATGAGGAATTTTCCTCCATGCTCTGGTGGATCCAGGGCTGTACTACCTGGTACCACGCTCTCACTGGCTCCGTGCTCCCCTTCTGTAAATGTTTACTAAGAAACATGGATCATTTCTCTGGCAAGGGGTTCAGATCATAAAACTGTTGCCTTTCATTTATTTTATCATAAATTATTTGAATACAAGCAATTTAGTATAATTCTCCAAACATCATATTTGGAGGAAAATTAGTAAAAGCCTTTCCATAAGCTATCCATAATCAATCCTGTCCTCCCTCCCTCCCTCCCTCCCCCCCCCCCCCCCCCCCCCCCCCCCCCCCCCCCCCCCCCCCCCCCCCCCCCCCCCCCCCCCCCCCCC
>CAEFZY010050176.1:0-19421 GCA_903066815.1 Brachyrhaphis roseni
CTAAGGTATATTACTAAAACTTTGAAAACTCTTTCTGTGTACCGTCTGTATGTAGGCACATGCGGCTTATAGACAGGCGCAGCATATGTCTGTACAAAATGGTTTTTCCTTTAAGGTTGTACTGGGTGCGGCTTATAATCAGGTGCACTCTATAGTCCGGAAAATTCGGTATATTCATGTTATTTGTTTTTGATTTACTCACCATTGTTTGTCCCTTGTAGATCTGCAGCAGGGCAGGAGTATGGGAGGGGCCGGCCCAGTATTTCCTGTTTAAATGGTTGGATGATGTCATTGATTACCTTGCTGGTTTCTACCAATTAGAGGGTTTTCTTGAGTATTGCTTTGTTTGTTTTTCTCTGAAATTACCTTTTGAGTTATCTTGTATTACATGGTTTATTTTGCAGACCATTTCATTATGTAGATGAGTTTGTAAATTAGATTAATAGTTTTATTCTTGTTTCTCTATTTAGATTTTTTTTTTACCTGTTTAATTGTGGCTTGGTCCACTCAAGTGCAGGTGTGTTGCCAATTGACTATAAAAACAGTGAGTTTTTGGAAGCTCAAGGGGATGGGTGGTCGGAGTCAACAGTAACGAATAAAAGTCATCAGAAGAATCCCGAACCGGAGGCTGAAGCAGTTTTTTTGTTCACCTTGCTGTTCCTTGACCACACTATTCTACAGTTGCTTTGAATAGAAAAAAAAATAATTTGAAAACTTCTTTTTGTATTTACCGAGATTGTATTGGTGTGATATAGTTCATTTGATGACCAACAATATAAGCAAAAACTGAAGAAGCCTTTATCGGCACAAATACCTTTTTTCACCACTGTGATTGTGTTGTTTTGCAGGAAAATGATCAATGAGGTTATAAATGGTTTAAATTGTTTAGTCACTCCCCTGAGACATGAAAAATCCAAACATCAGTAAATGTCAAGATAATAAATTGTTTTTAGTGTTGGAAGATGAGTCCTTAATCATGTAGTACAACAGACAAATGTTCTGGACTCGCAGAAAATTTATGGCGCACTCTCACTGTCAGCTAGAGCTCATTGCAGTTGGGTGATGATGGACTGGCAACTCTGTTTAATGGCCAAGCATCTGTGTTTTGCTCTATGCGATCTGGCACTAACTCCCCTACACCTCCTGCCATGTAAACAGCAGCCTGTGTTTGCAGATGGTCATCATTCTGCCTCTATCTCAGAATATCTCTTACACATACACAAACAAAAACATATAGGCATGAGGTTTTCTCCTACTCATCATCTTGGAATTTATTTAGCCATTATTTGTAATTAATGTCATGATTGCAGCTTGGGTTATCTTACTGGAGGCTACAGGTTTGTTACAGCACCAACTATAGTTAAATCGTATCACTAAGAAAATATATTGTTTTTGTAACAAAACTTTGTCAAATATTTTTTTAAATTGTGAGACTAATTATGAAATAAATACTTCACATGTTTTAATTTATTGTTTCTCTTTTTTTTAAACTGACTTTCTTAAGTGTACAAGATTTTTTTCCTAATACCTCGTTTTAATTTTTAATTTGGCCAGATATAACTCAGTGATTCTACCTTGCATCCTGAGTCTCTCCTGGCTCTCCTTAGCCTCTTCCTGATCCTCTCAACCTGGCTCTCCTTTTGCAGAAGCTCAGCCTGCTCTGATCAGCTGCTGAGCGGTAATCTCTGTCACGATTCTCTGTGCTTATCTCTGCTTCTAGCTCCTCTTTTAACCACACACCAACAAATAAAAAGACTCCTTTTTCACACATCAGTCTGTAATTGTCTCAACATATGGATACACATTTCAAAGAATTAAAATGTCCCAATCAGTAGCTGTGCACTTCTGGAAGCAGCTGATTAAAGCTCTGTAAATAAAAATAGAAGGAAGCTAAAATAAGATATAAAGAATGTGATTTTTTTCATAATGTAGGTATAAGGCTCCATATCAAGGTATAGAGGCTTATAACATGATATAAGGCTCAAAGAGCTTATTTTTTTCATAGTAACCTACAGCCCCCTAAATCAGATTACATTAACATAAACAAAAATGCTTTATTTGCTTAATATCAGAATAAGATAATTACTTTCTCTTTTCTTAAGCTTATGTATGTGAGGGATGTACTCCCTCACTAACAGGTGCTGTATTTTTGTACTTTCTGGATTCCAATTAAATATTTTGGTTTGCATTTGGGGAAAAAAAAATTAATCTGTTGATTTACTATTTTAACTTCAAGATTTTGTTCTCGTCACTCTCTCCTTTTCTTTGAGGTCACCTGGTCATGTGTTGCCAAGGAAACGCTCCCATCAGCACCCAGTGCTGACAAGAACCTGGTGTTTTCAATCAGCCTCACTGGGAAAATCCACACTGACTGAGAGGGAGGGGAAATGTTTTGGATTCACATCGATTTAGTTAACTGTAAAAGTTAACTCTATTTTTTTTTTTCTGGAAAATTTAATTAAGTGTGTGTGTATTACAATAGTGATTATGGCAAAACACTTACAATTTAGTTTAATCAGACCACAGAAGACGACTATAGAATTAAAGAGTGACTTTGGATTTTCTGAAGTGAGGTTGTAAGAAGTTGTAATCAGTAATAGTCTCACTTTGCTATGAGAAAAAGTGTTGCGTTTCTGAAAAGTAAATATTTACTTTTCAGAAATATATTTGTGAAGTTCTGGAACATAATAAGCAACAATAGTTCTGAGTGTTAAAAGCTCATTTAGAAAAACAGAGTAAGAACCTGTGTGTGTAGATAGGTCAGCAGAACCACTTAAAGAAAAGAGCGGGAGTTCTTTCCAATACAAACATAACTTAGACAACAGTCAAAAACATTTTCTTAATTTGCTCTAAAAATTGTTGTCCTTGAGTGTTATAGCTGCTGAAGGGAAACTCTTCATAAATCATGAGAGTCTGTTTTTGCTATTTGATAAATGCAGCACAAAAGTACCCTTTGAGGAATTTTTTTATTTACAATAAAATAAATCAGTCCACCTATGTGTTTCTAAAAAAATTTGCATTTAGACCTCAAACTCCAATATTGTGGGGAAACACAATCTCCCAGACTATCATACAGTCTAATGAGATGCATTAATGAGGAAAACAAAATGGAAAGCAGTTGATGCTGCAAGGATGGTGGAGATGAACCTGCTATTATTTACACCAGAGTGTGAGGACACAGTGTACCCTTGGCTTCCTTCAGTAATAAGAATCTTAATGGATGACTGACCTGAGAAACTGCAGGCACTATTTTGAAGTGATGGAGAACTGTCTAAGGATGTGCTTGTCTTCCTCTTGCACGCTCTTTAACTTAAACACATACAGAGGGAGAGAAAGAAACAGAGAGAGAGGGGTAGCCATACATTTGGGGTAGCCATACATTTGGTCCCTGGAGGAAATTGCAACATTTCAGAGACAATCTTGTCTACATTTTGCGTGGCGTATGGTGAGTGGCAGTTGCCTGAGTTAACATAATTGCATTTTAAATGGACACTCACAGTTGACAGCCTTGCAGTGAGTGATTTTCACTTGTAATGCCTACAAGCTCACCAAGACTCAAACAGCGTCAAGGTCCGTGTCATTTTCCTGGCAGTATCATATAACCCACCTCAAGAGCGATTTTCCACGATAGGTAAATAAAGTTTGCTGATGATAATAGTGTTTGCTTGCCCATTGTAATTGAATAGCAACAGAGTTGTTATTGTAGTATTATACTGCATTAATAAGTGCAAAATGAAGCTGAAACAAGCTGCACTACATTACACATATTTCATAAATTGACTAAAAGGAAGACTCACACCTGTGAAACAGAGCAGCAATGGTGTTATTCTTAGAGTCAGGCTTTCTCTGCACTCCACAACCACATCCTTTTTTTCTGTAGCATAAATGAATGATTTCTTAGTTTGAGCAACTGCTTGCCTATCAGAATAGCAACTAAGTATACAAACTTGTTAGTCTACTTCCCTACCAAATGGTGAAATGTAAAGAAATTCAAGAGATTTGAAAACTATTGCAAGTCTGTATTGATGAAAAGTTTTGTTTTTTTCTTTGTTACTTGTCTTGAACCTAAATGACAGCTACCAAATCATGTTTAATTTGATTAATCACATTATTTAAAATAGAAAAGTGGCTGTGTTTTATTTTTATAGAACTATCCATACTTCAGCTCTTTGGTCCACCACCCGATGTGTTTTGACTTCTTATGCATTACTGCAATGATCTTGCCCTAATGGAGACAAACTATTTGCTTTAGTGGTGTGATGCAAACAACCTGTGCTGAACTTGTTGAATCAATATTTAACTGGATTGTTTACCTTATTACCTTTATTCTCCTCATGTTGTTCTATCAATTCCAATGTTTTTACTGTCAAACGAACAAATTTTGGTCCACATATTTCTTGTGAAAACTGTCATCCCTTGAACTTTTTTCACATTTTGTCACTTTTTAATGACTGATATAAACACATTTTCATCAAATCCATAGCATTTACTGTACCTCTAGGTAAAATATTCAGATATGGTAAAAATTTCCACATTAATATTTGAATCTAGGTTTTTATAAACAATTATATCTTAATCTTTGTTTTATTTAGGAATGAGAAAAAACTGCTAAAGGCTGCTTTATATTATTTTGACAATTGGTCAAATGTAATATCTACCCTATCATATTTATGAGTTGGAAGTCTCACTAATAATTCTTCAAGATGAACCTTATCAGTAACTTCACCCACAGTAAGTGAATCAGTCAACAACTTAGTTCAAACCAGCCCCAAGTTAGGCTCTATGGGTTGTTCCACCATTTTGGAACAACACAAGAAAAGAGTATAGATTGTCTTGAGCATTAATCTGCTAGTCAACAATCACAACTCAGTCCCAGAGTGACTGAGTTGTGACAAGCCTTTGGAGAGCTGCACTGCGTGGGCTGACATCAGAGACCTGAAACATCAATGACTTCAAATTTTTAATATTTACAAAAAAATGTGGAAAATGTTTTCCCTCACTTCACAATCATATTCCATTATTGTTGGTCTATCACATAAAATCCCAGTAAAATGAATATTATTTGTATTTGCAACATGAAAAAATATCAGAAAGCTTAGTAGATAGGATTATTTATTCAAAGCACTGTGTATATAACATTTTTCCTTGCTGTTTCTGTGACAACATCTTTAGGGCTGCCCTAAGGCATATCTTGTCTTGTCAACAATGTTTTGTTAGTATTGTAGCTGTGGCTGAGATCATGATTCTTCCTTTTTCCAATGCACAAAAAAGCTATGATGATATAAACATAATGATCACTCTGGTATAATCTGCTTACATTTTGTGTCTTGTGCCCGCTGGGAAGATTTGTAGCTACTTGAGAGGAAACAGAGCCTGATGAAATGTGGTGGTTCTGTGCACACAAAACTTGGAGTGGGGTTTAACTAGAGTGTATTGCAGTGTAATGCAGAAGGAAGAAATAATTTTTAACCAAAGTAATTTATCCCCCTTAATCCTTTAATTAGACAGACCCCCAATGAGTTTTTATCTTTAAATACTATAAGCCATCATAGAACCAACGTTCAAGGCTCCAACTGACCCATATAGAATAACCATATATGGTCAATAAAACTAGGCTTGACTTATACATAATCTACTTCACTAAGCAACCATACAACTGTGCTCTGTGTAGTTGTTGCAACAAGAGCCTCACACAAAGGGACGGATAACAGAATTAGGACCTCATAGAGATTTAACAGCAGCCAGCCATCAGCATTATCCATTTTGCCTCATATCCATGGAGACAGGTTTTGGTTCATTGTCAAGGGATAAATTGTGTCCTGATTTTTAGAAGCTATCCTGGGCGATAAAAGAACAAGAAGAGGCAGTGAGAAGATGAAGATATAATTTTGCAAACTTCTAACTGTAGCGTAGGTTTAAGAGGCTTATTCTAAAATAGAACAAACGCTATTTAAAGATGGATCTCTGCAGTTTTTTCAAAGTTGCACAATATTCTGAATGAATGTGGAATATGAGCAACCAAATACTACCAGAACAATATTTGGTTACATACAAAGTAATAAAGCAAATATTTGACTTTTTTTTCTATGAACAAAAGGCTACAACTTGTAGACTTGACTTTTTATCTAAAGGTCAAACTAAACAAAGCTAGAAAATATTCTTTTGTTACTCAACATCCACATCAATGACTCACAGTTTTCATCTCATACCATAATATACTGACATTTTAAAGACCTAAAGAGAAGGTTAAAAAAAGATATATGTATACATAGGACAATAATAGGTTAATGCAAATATAGACCTGACTATGACAGGCATCTAAAACTAAAAGGTTTTTTTATTGGAAGTAGAGCAAAAGGTCATACACTGGATAAAATGTATATTTTTTGTTAGTGGAAACTACTTAAATCACATATGATTGTGAAATTCAGGTTCAAGTTGCCTTGAAGAAAATGGAATATTGGTATTATGCTCGGATTTTCTTTAAGTCAGTATTAAGCGGAAGTCAAACTGGGTTGACATCAGTACACATTTACACCTTAGAGATCTGCTCTTGTGAAATGAATGGAGCACGAGGGAGTGTCTGTTCAGTGGTACTAAGTGTAAATGGGCAGATTGTTACATATTATAACTTTAGGTTTTAAGTAACTGATCCAGATTTGGATACTAGATAAACATTTAATGCACATGGTTACATTTTTAAATTAATATGTATTCTAAATGTTTCTTCATATATTTAGTGAACTATTTTAAATGTTAAACTGAGCTAATCTCACATTTTGTCAACTTGCAACCACAAACTTCAATGTGTCACACTACAATTTAAAGGTGCAGTATTATATATTTTCTTGGCACATACTCCCATTTTATAGCACAAACTGTTACCTTCAGTTGTTAGAAAAATGCTGTGCATTTCAAATATGACTTAAAAGAAATTTGACTCTTTAATATAGTGCCTTGAGTGTTCACTCTTCAGTCAATCATCTGCAAATGTAAAGAATGTAGCTCAGCTGTAAACCAACCACAAACCAAGACATGGCTGTCTACCTAACCTGACATGTCATTCAAGGAGAACATTGTTCAGAGAAGCAGCCAATAGTTGTCTAGGTGGAGCTGTAGAAATCCACAGCTTAGGTGGGAGAATCTGGTTACAGGACTTTAGTTCCACACTACATATATGAACTCTGTGGAAAGATAGTGAGGGTTTGCTGAAAAAATCTAAAATAAGTTCTGTTTTATAGTTTATCACAAGCCATGTGGAAGAGGGTCCAAAGTTAAACTTTTGTCCTGCTTGCAGTACATGCACATTAGAGTACACTGAACACATCCTGTCATGAAATACAAAGCTGGCTGGATGTAATAGAAAATGGATGGAGCTAAATATGACACAATCCTTTAAAAATAGTCCAAAATTGAGTCTACTGAAGTTTAAGATTTTAACATGACATACATAAATAAAATTGAGTTTCTGATTTGATCCAAGAAGACTTTATCTAATAAAATAGTTGACAGCACCCAAAAGCAAAACAAAACCAACGTATTCATCCATCCCTCCCTTATCCAGCACACTTGTCCTTGTGGGATCATGAGGGGTGCTGGTGCTACCTCAAGCTTTCTGAAACCAATTTTATAAAGAATCAAATGGTAAAAAACAAATCTAAAATGTATTAAAAGTATCATGCATTCGTACTTTACCTATAATATCTTGTCAGGTTAAATAACTCATATTCAAAACTAAGAGAACAAAAAGGAATCATCACCTCCCATATTATTACAAAGCAAAGTACCTTTTGGAGGTGGGGAAGCACTGCAGAGGTTCCCTGCTGTAAAACCACACATCCACTCACCCACTGTAACTTATGTGAGTGGTGAGTCAATACTTTGCCAGTGTGAATAAGTGTGGTGTTCCCACAATCCAATGTGAAATAAAACCTTGACAGTTAAATCTCTGGTGTGGTGTTTCTTGTTATCTTGATTGACAAGAGTTTAACTCTCTGTTCAGGGAGCAAAGCATTACCACCATGTCAAAGCATAAAATAACTGAACCCCATCCTCTTGTTTAGTCCACCAAGCTATTACATGACAAGTGATAAAAATCAATAAAAAAAAAAATGTATGACCTACACAGACAAAAATGATAGAAATCTATCTTTTTAAAGCTATATCCACATTTTTTTCTTAGCTACAGGTCTGTGAAGTTCAAGCAGAATAATAATAGAGGAGAACCCACAGATAGGCGCATGCTCACTTTCACTTATCATCTTTATGTCTATCATTTCCCCTCATACTGGTGTCATAAGGTTGCATTACGTGATGGCAGCAGCATTTACTTTCTTTGAAATTGCCTATTCATATTTTGATGGGTGCGCTTATATGTCGATCTCCATCCGTTTTCAACTCTGAGAACAATCACCCCTAAAATGAGAGGTGAGATTTGGTTCATGTGACTCTCCACTCATGAGCAGAGACCTTTTCAGTTTTGTGAATAATGGCCATCAATTTGGGTAATAAGGGTGTCAAAACCTTTCTTCCATGAGCAGACTGTGAGGCGGGCACATTGGCAGGAAAAAGGCCCATAGAAAATTGAGCAGTGTTGATGGTGTAAATTCTTGATGAGGTCAAGTGGTCACGCAAAGCAGGACTGACTGTGGGGTGCTTAAATTTCCTCTCTTCCTCAGGACCTTACTACATCGCATTAGGAAAAACGGGACCAAGTCTGTTACATTGAAAATCCCAACATATTTATTTCCTTTTAAGGTGCTATGATTTGCAAGGAGTTCCATTTTCCCCCAACTCTTTCAATCAGTGTTTGGCTTATAGAAGAAAATGGTTTACCCATATTGTCAGCCACGTAATGGAATAATTTCCAGGCTGCTGGCATCAGTGTTGAAATGTCACAACCTGAATATTTGCAAGCAGAAGACAGAATAAAAAAAAAATATCTAACAATCTTGAATTTAAACTAATCAAGGGGAGGCAGGATTTAGTTTTGGTCCTCTTTAACTCTTCAACCAACTTTTTGAACTTGATATACGATATATGTGCAGAAACTGTTGGCTCCTTTAAATTACAACTGAAAATGTGACTGCAGTCTGTCCAGAAAATATTTTTTGTGTCTGCTGTCTCTATGTACAAAATAAATCACAGAAAATGAGAGATCAAACATATAAAAGTAAAATGTAAAAGTTTATAGTGACTTTTACAATTAAGTGGTTCAGATTCTCCACCTGTGGACAAAGAACACGTTTCTTAGCATTTTGATTACCCCAGAACTAGCCAAAGGAAAACCCTCAAGAAAGATAAATGAAGTGGATCAAGGTTGATTTGCTCAGTAAATGTTAGCTAATAAACACGTACATGATGGATGACACAATAGTCAGGGTTTCAAGATAAATGACTGTGGGAATTTATAACACTCTAAATCATTTAACAGAAACAAGGTCAGGATACAGCAGAGCCGCGTAAATCACCAGTTAGCCAATTCAACCAGAACTGAACCTTGTTGTAGAAATCTCCTTCTTATTTGGTGAGCCAGCAATTAGCTGCCGTAATATAAAAAAATCTAACTTATTTTCTCTTGCTTTTAAACAAGTAATTTTTTTTAAATTAAAACATTAGCATCATACATTTAAGAACTTTGAGTTTTATTGAGCCATGACCTAAACTTGGTAGCACATAGAGGGTTTTACAGGATTTTGAAGAAAAAAACCTCATAGCAATACTAAAACCTCTGAAGATACTACAACCCATTTAACCCCAAAACGTATTGAAGTTCTAATCAATTTAATCCATTTTGTTTGACATTTGGAATTCAATTCCTTATTAACTTGACTCTTCTGTTGAATAATGGGCATTGACTATTTGCAGCACAAGGTCTTATTGCACTTACAGTAATGACTGGGGTTGAGAAAAAAAAAATATTTAAAAGATGCCACTTGGGCTCAAGGTCGTGTTAATTATTTTTAACAAGACCTTGAACAAAATGTCAGGTTTTTTTTGTTTTTTTTTGTTTTTTTGTTTTTTTTTTATAATTTTTGTCCTGCATTTCAAGGAACAATTTGTATGATTAAAACAACTCTGACGACAAAATATTTTTTATTTCAATCAACTAAGCCCAATTATTTATACAACAGACCACCAATAAATAGGGACTTTAATACAGAGGAATATTTACACATTTATGCAGTCACTTATTTTATGTAAAATATTTGCATTCATTGTCATTATTGCTGAAATCAGTTTTTATTTAATGAAGAAGTTTGTTCTTCTTGGAAATTTCTTTGTAAAAAAAAGTGTTGATCATGATTGAATTGTAAAAGCAGTAAGGTTAAAACATCCATTCCCTGACTTAGAAATTTGGGTTATTACATTTACACCGTCCCTACCCAACTGTCACAGTTTCACATTTTCTTTTGAGCCCTCTCGTGTCACCCCTCTCATTTCCCTCAGGTCATTTAATACAATGTTTGCACAGAGAGGGGCTCTGTCACAAACTTAGCTTGAGTTGCCAGAGACATTAATCAAATCACTGATCCATCCTAACTACTCAGTTTCCCACTTACTAATATTTTTGTAAAAGAAAAACAAAAATGGTGTTTCTATTGTCATGTTTACTCCCAAAAATATATTTCAGTTCGAAATGGGTGTTTTTTCTTTCTAATTGCATAAACATTGTTTTCCAATGTGACCCCACTCAGTTGATCCGAGGTAAAAACAGAGAAACAGAATTAGATTGACCTATTCCCACTGCTCAGGGTGATAAGAACCACACTGATAAGTTTATATAAAGGGCCAAACCTCAGTTCTTTTTATATAATTCATATTTTTACATTTTGTAAGAAGTAATTTCTTATATCCATATTTATTTGTTCTGGTGTGAAGATTAATACATATCTTTCTTCCTTTTCTTTTCAGTGGCAGATTTATTTTTTTTTTATGCTGTTTACAATTAGTTCTTATCCTTTTCCCCCTCTATTTCTGTCTTGTCCTTATAATTCATAGCCAACAACAATAGAGTGTTGCTTTCTGTAGGTTTTGTGTTAGTGAACGTCTATGGAGGGACATTTCTTCTCTCTGTTGCCTGCTTCTTTGCACAAGCCCCTGATAAATAATCAAACAAAACAATCTAAAACATTTTGGACAAGGAAAAATATGGTACTTGTAGAATGATGAAAGTGGAACTACATATCACAGACATTTTGGTCACAACTGAAAGAGCTAAAGAAGATTTCAGCAAGAAATTTTATGGTTTACATATTTGCCTCACAGCAAGGTTTTACCTTTAAATCGCTTTGCAAATTAAAGTTGAAAGCTGGTTGTAGAGTCAAAGAAAGTGCAGCTTAGTGATGCAGTTATCATTTGTATGTTAATTTACATAGATAAAATATGATTATATTAATAATTTGAATAAATACACAGTTTCAGGTTGAATATAGTGATATAAGTTGATTATAAAGCAGCAAGCTGTAAAACCTAAGACAGCACAGCTTTCTGAGAAAAAACAATAACCAAGCTTTAATGTTTATTTTGAGCTCATCTTTGCTTTCTACTATCCAGATTAGAAGATCCTCGGTTTATATAGAAGAATAACATCAGACAGAGATATACACTATAATTAAACAGATAAAAAAAGCACATGACAAAGCGAAAGATTTGGGGGTTTTCGTTGATAAGGACGAACAACTGGTTTCTTTTGCTTCATACTTTAACAAGACACATTTACAACTGACAAGCATGTTCCTTTTGATACAAAAACACACAAATTACCACACGACAGATGACAACAAAATTATAGAGGGAATGTTTCTGTCTCAGAAACCAGTCATTTCCATAGTGATTAAGCCCCTCCGAGAAGCTTTGGAAGGTTTTCTCCTCCCAATGCACTGGATTACGCATTTTGAAGTTTTTGCTATTGTTTTGTTTGCATACATGAATCTATAAGCATTCATCACAGGTGACCCATAAAAATGAAAACAACAAAGTGGATGGTTTCTACAATACATGCAGGTTTTAAATTAAAATATCAGCAAAGGGAGACCTAATCTCAGTCAACAACATTCACCGATTTTAACATAAAGGAATTAGATACTTATTTAAAAAAATGTGTTCATACAGTTGTAGTTGTGCCTTGCCTTTTCAATTTTAAAATGTGCGAACATTAAAGCATTTCCACCTCGTGTCACTAATTCAGTTGCTTTCTCGACAGTTCATAAATGTCATCATCAGCTCAGAAATGTATGTGTATTAATAATTAACAAAATTATATCCTTGGTGACATACAGCAGGGGGTCATTTCAATATCCATGTGTTTCAATATAAAAAAGTACAAAGTGAAATTTGCTTTCACCTTGTGTTTATTTTTTTACACAGGCTTTAATTCTGCAGTAAAACTCCATGAAATATTAATTTCTTATGGCTTCAGTGTTTCATTCATGATAGTTCAATATGCTTTGATGTGAATTTGCTGAAACCATTAGGGATTTGTGCGTTTCACATCCATTCATGAATATTGCACTGTTATCTTATTCAATAGGTCATGTGTCATGATTTAATTAAATTGGGAAAATTTTCTGTCACTTAAGAGTAAAGTGAGAGGATTGTGCCAATCCCATGTGACACCTTGTGAATACCAAGAACCTTTTAGACTGCAAAGTGTGATCCTGGATGCAAACATGCATCATCTGTGAGACACTTGACAAGTCAAAGCAATGTAAAATTGCTCCTCCTGACAACAGTATTTAATCTCTGTTCTCGTGTAAATCTGTTTGTCAATCAAGTCAGGTCAGCATATAAAAAGAGGAAGTCTTGAAATCATTTTTTTTAATTTCCTTGAAAAATGCCCAGTAAAATAGATTATATCTATTTTAATTAGATTAAAGGAGATTTTATATTTTAAAAGATTAGGTGAATCTTTGATTAAAATGATTTGTGGTATTGCCTGCATAAAAGAAAGGGTAAGGAGGGGATCCCTTTTGAGTAAGAGCACATACAATTTTTGAGGTGCAAACAGAATTACAGAGCCTTTAAAAAAGAAATGACATTCAATCAAAAGTTTTGGAAGAATATGGTTATAAGGATCCAGTTTCCAGAGGCTGAGTGTGTTGAAGTGATCTTATTCAGATAAGGAGAAGACTCCAAATCACAGCAAAAGAGAGTGAGTACGATATCCTCCCACGTTTGCTCCTGGGAAATTGTTCTATTTACGGTACTGTCACTCCAACACTGATTTAAATCGCTCTGTGAGAAACTATTATTAAACTGCTTGTAGTTAATATTTGGCCCCAGCAGTTACAGCACACGTAAAGCAACTGCACACCCCTCATAAAACATCAGAAGAATATTATAAAACCAACAGAGATTGCTCATTGATCACTATTAAGTAGCCACTGCAGCTTACAGTACATCAGTCATTTTATAACTTTGAGATTGGCAGTATTGCAACATGACACCCTGAAATAATGTGTTTTGTGGATTGAATTGGTGCATTAATGAGTTTTCAGAGAGTGAGATTAGGGTAAGACTGTCAAGTGAGGAGAAAATGGGGGATGCTTAAAATAGAATATAGTCTAAAGATGAAAAAATGAGTGGAATGAGGACAGTCCCTAAAATCAATGGTTTAGCTGAAGAAGGTGACAAGTGGGACAAAGCTTTCTGGTGTCTGTCAGATATCACTTCTTATATTAAAATATGGGGAGCAACAAATATAAATCGAATGAGAACAAGTTGTTGTCCCCTATGTCAATCACTTTGTGCTTTGTTGTCTTTGTTTGGATGCCTGAATAGCCCCAGGCCAAGATTCTGTAAGTCTTCTCTCAAAACAGTTGGTCTTTCTAAATCCTTCATGGCTGGATAGTAGAGCTGAGACAGTAGGCAACACCTGGTTCTCCATTAGCTCCCTTAGGACACAAATCCTCACACATTAATTCTCTGAAGTGAGAAGATCTGTCAGAAAATCAGACACATACTGGTTCTTGAGGCATACATATGGTCTCTGCCTTGCAGCCACAGAAGTGCACAGACACTCTAAGCTGCATCTGAAGGGACAACGGTAGTCTTAGCAACAGAGTTGCATTAATTTGTTCTCCCTTCATTTTTATCTTTTGCTTTTAAGAACATGTGACTGCAAACTCCACAATATCAATATTTGCAGTTTCTTATGCAAGATGTATTCAGATAAATGTTTGGAAAAGATTTATATATATTCCATGTATTACAAATGTCTATATGCCATTGAACTTTTTAACATTTTACCACATCACAGCCAAGATCAACCTACCAAAAAAAACATTGTAATTGTTGGGTGAGACATTGGTGAATGGACTTCATGATAGATCCTGTAACAACAATGAATTATGGTTTCAGATTTTAATCAGTGCACTGATGACAGAAAATAAATCACATAGTTCAAACCATTTAGTTTCTCTAATCTATTAAGAAATAAGATTTTACTAAGCTAACAAGATTCAAGAGCGCTTGGCCAAAAAAAAAAAAAAATAAACTGTTCTTAAACAATTAGCTTAATAAACTCTCCTTCAGTAATTTCTTTGAGTGTGGCAGTTCACTGGTTCTTTTTTGTGAAGATGACAGACAGCATAAGAAATCCCAGTAAATTAGGTCTAAAGGGTTTTGATTCCAGCTGAGGCTAATATGTGTCTCCGTACAAGTCAGTGTTCAAAATGTCCTCCTGCAAAATGTACTGTCCTCTCAGTAAAATGAATTGTATATAGATAGAGATAGAGAATTGATAAAATTTAAATCAAAAACTGTCAGACAAAAAAATTCCCTGAACATTAGGACCCAAGATATTTTTTCCTTACAGATCATGGGTGTTCAACTCCAGTCCTCGAGGGCTAGTGTCGTGCCAGTTATAGATGAGTCTCTGCTCCAACACAGCTGATTAAGATGGTGCAACTATCTCCTCAGCATGTCAAAGTTCTGCAGAGGCCTGCTAATGAGACATCATTTGATTCAGGTGTGGTGAACCAGAGAGAGAACTACATCATGCAGGATACTGGCCCTTGACGACTGACTTTTAACACCTCTCTTACAGATAATTGGAAGGCTTACTGACTCTTTGTAATGAAATTTACAGTATACCAATCCAACAATGCTATAAAGTGTAGAGTGCGGCATTTCAATGCCTGTTCCAGAGCTTGAAGTTCAGTAGGAAAATGAAGGTCAAAGAAGCATAGAATTTCACTGATGCTCATTTAATGATTTGGATGATTTCTTTGCCCCTGTGGTCCTCCAGCCTGCAATGCTGGTTTGAGTGACTGCTGCTGCTACAGATGCCCTGATATAAAAGGAGTCCCCACAAAAAAAATCAGTACTTAAGCAGAAACTGGAGAAACGAATTTGGCGTGGAATTCTGTTTTCTTCCAGTGCCCAACATGTCTGAAAATATGCAACAGCAGGAACAGAATAGCTGGCAGTTTTAAAAAAGGAAATTAGAACACGCTATTAATAATAAAACAGCTATGAATTTTAAAATGATGATAAATATTACAGAATAACGCCCACTGTACAAGCTTGTGAGCTGGATTTATTGGTGATTTGAAGCCAGCCACTAACTCACACTGCCTTTTTTTGCCTGTATAGTGTACTTTTGGGTTTACTTGGCTTTGGTGGACTTTAATGTGACAAATAGAAATCAGGCATGTATTTAAGTAAACTGAAATAATTTCAGGAGTTTTCATGAAATTTTGTATCGTTATTGCCTTTCATCTATATTTAACCTGAAATATATCCTGTTCAACATTTCATGCATAGGAAGTGTTGTGAATTAATCTGTTTAAGTAACAGTCACTTTTTTAAGTGAACTAAATGGGGCTGATTTCTACATGGATAACTTCAAATGAGTGCGGCTCATCTTGAGGTTATTTCACAGCGCTTTATTCAGGAGCGTATAGAGATAGCGTACACAGCCATTATGGAATCCGTAATGGATGTGGATGAAAAACCACTCAGTCCCTTGAGTGGGTCTTTGAAGAGACCAAATGTGAAACTTCTGTCTCCCTTCAAATAGCCTTCAAAACCAAATATGCTTGTTCCTTAGACACTTGAATATGTAAAGTGCACCCAGTCTGTCTGCTACTTCACTAGCCTCAGGCCTTCAAGCCTTTAAAACTGCCAATGCTGTGAGAGATAGAACTGTGATGAAAAATAAAAATCAACTTAATTAACTACCTCACTTTGATAAACTAGAAGATATAGACACGTTAATATTACACCATAAATGGAGAAAGTTGCAACTATAACCACATACATTGTAAAAGTGATCTTGTATCTAACCAATATTGCCAACAAGTGAATTTGTTTAAGTATTGCTTGAGAATATTATGGTCCTTCAGTAAGGGAGCTCAGTTTACAGCAGATTTGACTGACAGTGGTGGGAGTAAAATCATAATGAGTTTATATCATTCACTTTCAGTAGGTCTAAATTCTTCCATAATTACTTTTAAGAAAATCCTCTATTAGTCCTATAAGTGGGAAATATAAGTGGTCGCAATAAAATAAGAACAGCAGAGTGTAGGAAAAAAACACAATACAAGCTAACTAGGAATATAACTACTTAAATACAAATGTATATACTGTATATATATATATATGCGTGTGTGTGTGGGGTGTGTGTGTGTGTGTGTATACATACATATATGCACATAAATAAATATGCACTCATGTTTACCTATATATACTGTACATAAATACTTACACAGACACACATACATATGTCATTTCACTCAGTAAAGCATTGCACATCCACAGAAAACTACTGTGTATTTCATTTGTTAGCCTGATTGTGAGTGGTCATTTGGAAGGACTTTGTTGTAGAGCCTGACAGCAATTGGACGGAAAAACCTTCTAAAGCTCTCCTTACAGCATTGTGAAGCTGCATCCAGCAACTGAAGGAGCTGCTCAGCACCTTCAGACTGCATGGCATGACTGAAATGGGTCAGGTGACAAGCTCACCAAGAGGAGAATATCTGCTTTGGTCTGGAATGTTCTTCTTATTAGAACCAGTCCTTTAATAGATATTACAGTATGATGCAAATTTTAACTGAACTGCAGAGAGGACATAGAAATACAGTCAGTTCTTTGGATATAATGTCCACCTAATTAATTCTAAGGCTTTCTTTAGGAGGCAGTCATGCCTGATGGAAAAATCTGTGCTCCAATTATTATACTGGCTTTCTCTTTCATGGTGTTGGACTCCTCAGGGGATCAGACTGCTACTCTTCTCTGCATCAACTCTTCCTGACGAGTGAGGGCAAACCCCACTCTGCTAAAACTGTTCTACCTAAGCTCTGATTACGGAGCCCTTCGGGCAGTCGCTAAAGCTATCTCTCAGACCGACATCGTTGCTCTTTTTTTTGTCTGCATTGGATACAGCTAGGGGACCTCAACATCCCTCAGAGCTTCAGGGTGAAGTACAATAAAGCTGAAAAGGGAGCTGACATGAAAAGAGAGTAACAACAACAGCAGCAAAAACAAACTGACTAGGCACAATTTAAAAACGTAGACAATAAAAGCTCTTGACATTGTTAATTAAATTTAACCCTTATTTTCAATGCAACACAAAGCAGTTTTTCCAACGACCATGCATGGAGAATCAGTTATAGACTGTGGATGAATTTACAAAGCAGCACTTTATTATTTTTGCTATAGTCTGTCTTTGCAATTGCTACAAATGTATTCCAGTTCAATTATGTGACAAATTATACTCGCTTCAACAAGGAAGGGATTAATAATTATTTAGTTATGATTGAAATAATGGGTATATAAAGTTTTAGGACTATAAGTTCAGTTTAATTCAGTTTTAGAGAGAATAAATAATTTTTTAGCCAAACTCGATGTTGAATTTCTAGTTTACAGCCTCTGAAGTAGCATAAAGTGTTAACTTTGACAAAACATTATTTCAGAATTTCAACATCTGGCATTTTAATTGGTTGGAGTGCCACAGGAGGGGCTTGTACAACTGCATGCAACTTTACAAAATTAGACATATTGATTAATCACAGCGCCAGAGTATGATTATATTTTTTAATTGCTTGACAGCACTACTCTGTATTCAATCTGACTACGCTTGAGTAAGTAAAAGAGCAAAAGTATATCATCATGTGGGTCATATGTGATAAAAGCAGTTAAATTCAATCTAATTAAACAGCCAACATTTACTACATCCCACCTTACTTTTACGTAAGATTCTAGTATGTAAGAGCCCTGGGAAAATGAATGACCACTCAAGCTGTTGGAAGACACTTCAAAGAAGCCCTTTCTTAATGGCATCTTGTCGGACTAATGACATGCACTCTGTTGCGCGTAAGGGTGTTAAGGTATGCCAAAACATTGCTTCAGGGTAAAGGCTGTTCTTTTATTATTCATCATACTTACGTTAATGTACTGCCAACTAGAAAAAAACCTTGGGAACATTCTAAACAAAATGAGTATATAATTGTTTTTTTTGGGGGGGGGGTTTCATACACACTGCTTTTATCTGAGGGCTGATTGTGGTGGCATTAAAAACAAGCAAAGAGGCAGCCAAATGTGATTCTTTCTTTTGTACTTCGCAGTAGTCTCTATGAAACATTTTCAAGTTGTGACATCAACAATCAGACTGCCTCAGTATTGCTTCACTACCCTTATTATTCACCTAGAAAAAAAAGCATTAATTTGGAAAGAAGGAGAGACTCAGCCAAACAAAAAAAAAGCTGTAATTTTTAGCTGTGGCCCAGATAAATCACTGAAGTGGAGGGTAAAGGTGGATTTGTTTGCGTTAGGACTGCGTAAACATCCTTTAGTGCAGGATGTACTCAGTCAGGACCTGTGTACCCTAAGGCAATCTGCTTATTCTTCTCAAGGTCTGGAAGATGATAGCTGTGCTGAGTGAACCATTTCAGCGGCTGCTATCTTTGATTTGTTAACTAGGGCTGTTTATATAGCCTTGGCGCTGCTAATTCTAAAGAAAGTACAGTGTTTTAATGCTACACAGACAGGGGCTTTTTAAAGATCAAACAGTAGAACACAGCAGAACCTGTAAAAGCTTTTGACATCAGGAAGACCTGCCAAAGCCTTTTCTGTCATGCTAAAACTGTGGCTCAGTGGTGAGAGTAGTTGTAACCCAGGTTTAAATAGCTCTCACTAAATGTAAGCTTTTCATAAAAATAGCTATAAATGCATAAATAGGAGAATAAATAGAGAATAAATAAGTCTTAAAATAGTTAAAAACGATCATATAAAAGTAATAATTACGGACATTAAAAATGCTTTATTTCATGTTATCATATTTTGTTGGTTCAAAACCGTATGAAACAGTTTTATTTTGTCAGCAGCTAAAACAGTCAAGTATGAGAAACATCTCTTATTCTGAAGGGTCACATTGATGTGTAGCCCATGTGACTTGCTCCAGCCAACCGGGTTGCTCC
>CAEFZY010050184.1:0-24321 GCA_903066815.1 Brachyrhaphis roseni
TATATATATATATATATAGGCCATTAAAACTGTATGGCCTGTATATATTCAGGCCATATATATACAGGTTAGTGTTATATGTACACTAACAAAAAAGGAATGATTCTTGCTTCTTAAATCAGCTGCTTTAAAACAGACATTAAGGATTGTTGATGCTAAACACTTCAGGATGTAGAACATTCAGTGCATAATATTAAAGGCTGCAATTTAAAAGAAGATAAACCTAGATAAAGAAAGCTGCTCTCTGTTGAGTTATATGAAATAGGCATATATTAATTACATTATGACTCTCGAAATTAAATTACTTTCTACACAGAATTGCTTGGAATGATATCACATTGCTTTAAAATTTAAAACTTTTTAGAGGCTTCGAAAAATTAGTTCTTTTAAGAGGTGTTCTTTTCCTGTTAGTTAACATCTAATCATTCATTTCTTAAAATATGCCACCAGCCACCTGGCTGGATTAACAGGATTAGAGGCTGCAGCAAGTTTGGAAATTTTCCTGAGCTACTTAATAAAAAGCAGGTGTTATGTTCGAAAGTGGCACCATCTTTTTCCTGCATACCCATCTCTGAGAAACATCAATAGTTATTTCCTCTCAGCTGGCTTCACACTATCATTGGGGTGGATGTTTGCAAAGAATCAGCTAGCACAACATTATTGGTTTTCATCTCCTCGGATTGACAAATTAAACCCAACACTCCTGAATGTAGCCAGTTTCTTCTTACCAGTTATGTCCATGAAAGCCCTCTCCCAGATGTCATCCACAGTGTAGCACTCTGCTGCAGTAATGTTGACTGAAAGCACAATGTCGTCTTCAACGTATTTGAGAATCAGGTTGTTCACCACGATGTTCACGTTGTTCACCACGCGTCTGATTAGACTCTGCACATAACCTAAAAACAAATAAACAAATACCATTTGAATATTTAATTAGAAAAAGAAACAATACATAATAGTAAATAGCTTTAAAATTTGATATTTCAGAACCAGCACATTTAGATACTTCACTATGGAAAATTATTAAAGCAACACTAATGTAAAGATATGAAGTATTTTCTGATTTACTGAACAATAAATAAACAATTATTAATATGAGCCAAGGAGAGAAAGCTTTTTTTCATCCCAGGAACAAGTAGAAATCTAAAGAAAGTAGAGGCATAAAATTTGCCAAAAACAATTTTACAATGGATACTGTTCTGCTGAGATTACAACAATTAATAGAAGATTCAATATTTGTTTGTGTGTTATGTCAGTAAATAGTATGAAGCCTAACAAATAAGTAGACCTTAAAGCCCAAGTCCCATTTTAAACTATTTAATGTTTAAAGGAAAACCAAAAGGAGGAAAATTACTTCCAAAAAGCAGAGTGAGTGAACGATGAACAAAGCCAGGAATACTGTGAGAAAGTGACATCATCATGAGTGATTGTTTAACTGCACCTGAAGATGTTTTCACTCTCTAACGGGGGGCATACTCTATGAAGTCTGAACCACTGCATCAGGCTGAATTTCATAGAACAAGAGGGCTGCATGTAAATGTTACCTTTCAGAAACAGTGACACACAGAGACAGCAATTTTACAGGAAAAAACTTTGGAATGAGTCAGAAAAGAACTTAAAATGACACACATCTGTAGAGTTTAACAAGAGAATATAAAAATATACACTAATAACAGCTTCCAACCACAGGACCAAAAGTACTTTTCATTCCTACTGTATAATGTTTAACTTGCTCATGGCAAATTGAAACATAAATCTTTACTGATTTTGTGTTATTTCCAAACCAAATGTTTATTTTCCTGTATCTGCACACTTGGCTTAAGGAAGAAGAGAATCAATAATTAGGCAGAACTAAATAGTGCTGTTGACAGAAAATTTATATGAATAGTTTGAGTGTAGAGCCACTCTAGACAGGCCCCACTGCATATTGGTATAATCCAATCACCAGAATTCTCATGGGTCTGACCAAACAGAGTGGCAGGAAGAGAGAATGAAGGAGTGTAAACTTCTCTTATAAAGGGAGCATATGTTCGCTCAAGTTGCGCATGCTCTTCCAGGCATTCATGCTTTTTAACATGAATGACTGTGGGAGTGGCTGCGTGTGTGGGTGTGTGTGTGTGTGTGTGTGTGCATGTGTGCGTGTGATTCTGAGGTCAGCAAGAAAGCTGCTGTTGCACCTGCAGACTGGGTAGTAAAACTACCACTTTACCCCCTGCTATTTAACTCTCTGGATCTAATTTACCCATTACAGAGTGTCCCCTTTTTTGCAGTCTTGCATTTTTGCCTGGTCTTGGTTCACAAGAGGTCTAAGGCTTCAATCCACTTTGTTTGCAAGCTACCCTGCAGCTCTAAACCTTTTGCATTAACAGAGTGGAAAAGATAACAATTTTATGAAATGTAAAAACAAGCCAAATATCCTCTCTTATATCAAGTACCACAAAGAAATCTGTATTGTAATGTGCTTAGTAGGAATGTTCCAATCCAATACCAAGTGTTAACATAAGGTACATTTAAATGGAGTCCAAGTTGGACCTGAAAAACTCAGGTGCAAAGAAAAAGGCCAAAAGCGCTATGAAATGTTCAAAGGGAAAAATGAGGAGCAACCCCTAAGGTCTCATGTAAGGAAGAGAAAAAAGCTTAATGCACTGCCATGCTTCATCAGTATGAGATACTATTTTTTACATTTTAAAGAGACGGAATGTGAACTACTCTATTTCACAGTAATAGCAAAACAAGTAGATGTATAATTATAGTCCTCTGGAACGTACCTATCATATCTAACATGTATTTCTATTTCAATCAATGAAAACCTCCATCTACTTCAGTCACACACATACAATGTCTATGCGGATAATCATAATGAGTCAAAATTATATATATTCTGTTTACATTCTGTTTGATGTTGTTTCAGGTGACTAATTCAGGTAAGTCCAGAGGGAGTTATGTACATTTATTGCTGTTGAAAGATATTTTCACTGGCAAAGGTTTGGTTCTTTCCGCGCTACAGCTGCATGAGAAACCTTAATGTTGCAAAATAGCAGAGTTTAGTGATAACTTCTCTGTTTACTTCTGATGTCACATTTAAAAGTTGCATTACAGAACGTTACATTGTGCACATTAATATTCTGCATGTGCTCAGGTTTAAAACAAGGATGTACTCATTCACTACATGTCCATAACGAATTAACATATTTTCAGTACAAATACATTTTACACTTCTTGACTCAAATGACTGTAAACGGGTTAACCTAAACCTAGCAAACAAACTTAAAGCAACAAAATCTATCCATACCACGAGAATATAAGAAGTTCTCATGGTTTACAGAACACAATTAAGGCAACTAATGTGCTTTGTTTTTGCTTTTAGAAACCAAGTGTTCTGACACATTTGGTTTGTATCTTATTCTTACAAAAATATCCAGTCTGAGTCATAGCAGGCTAGTTTTACCGTACTTACCTTTTAACCTCTACCTTTTAATTAGGAAGCTGGGGATTACGGCATTCATCTACTTCCTTGCTATTATTGAGCTCCTTTAACCTATGACCCCAGATGTGTCTATTGCCTGTAATGGGTTAAAACAAGGACCACTGGTGGAATAGTGTTATACGTGCACATAAATGAACACTGATACTCTAAAAATCCTAGACACACAAAGTGGAACAAAGGCACACATTCACACACTCCAAACAGATTACTTGGAGGCAGGCACCGTAGGGGATGCTGGGGTGTGGGGGCACCCTGCTTTAACAGCTGGGGAGAGATATTATCTCATAACATCAGGCATGGAAATGGATCCTCCCCTGATAAAACCAGTCAGGAGTATAAGTTCGTAGATTCAGGTCTACCAGGGCTCTGGGAATTAACCTTTGGATGGTACAGTGATCTGGCTCCTATATCTTACAGCTCACTGCTTTTACCCTGTCTTTGTTAAATAATTATACTGTAATCTCCTATTTTCCACCTTCTATTTTAAGTTAAGCATTCCATGCCCTTAGAAAATGTGCTGTGTCAGAGATCATCTTTAAGAACGATATATTTAGAGATATTTTAACACAAAAATTAATAATACTTACAAAACATCCTGTTTTATGTTTTATGCTTCATTAAACAAAAAGCATAAAAAAACTAATGTCCACATTGGGAAAAAGAAAACAACTAGTTACCTGGTGGTAGGTCTGGGTCGCTGGGAGCTGCTTGTTGGAGACGGCGAGGTTTTGTTGTAGACTTGGAGCCATCAGAGACACTGCGACTGGTGGAGCTGGAGCAGCTGTCATGGTCATCCTAAGCAAAACAAAAAAGAGGATGGTCAAATTAATACAGCATTAAACCAAAAACTTTTAATTCAAGCATAAAATAGTCAAGTGAAAGTTTTCACAATGGTGATATTCATTTTAAAACAAATCAGGCTTTGATGGCTTTTAAATTGAAAAATCTGGAAAAAAAAAAGAAATATCACAATAATCTGTTGTAATCATGTACACAGTCAATTCATAAGATTTTAACAGAAATTGTCTGACATTTCTCTTGTTTTAAAATGGGTTAAATTTGTAGTTTTAAAACAATAAATAAAAAAATACAACTAAAATAAATGTCAATTATTTGCACTTCTGTTAAATTCAAATTAAGCCATCAGTTAGTGGATCTAAAAACACGATGTAATGCTGATCACATTAAGAACCGGCCCAAGGCATAAATGACCTAAGAGGATATCAATGCAGTTAAATTTAATTTAATGGTTTCAGCAAATTAAAAGATCATAAATTGTTCAACATTTAAATTTAGGATTTTAGGGAGCTGGCAAGTTATCTTTGTAAAAGTTCAAAAAACAATCTCCATAGTTAGATTGTTTTGTTACCATAGCTGTAATCTAATCCTCTCAGTTTAATCTTTGAGTTTAGCTGTTCATAAATGCATCTTAGTAAACTATAATTACATTTGACTGCTCTGTCAGTTAATCTCGGCCCCCTCTTCCAGATTTTACTATATACATGGTGAAATGCTGTTAGTGGTGCTGATGTTTGCAGCAAGAGGGACCCCTAAGTCAAATTCTGCTCAAGGCATCATTAAACATTGGATCGGTCCTGTATGATGAGCTAGACCTGCTGCACAAAACATCTTGGCAACTGGCTGCAGAGGGACAAACGAAAGGGAGATTTAATTTATGTGGCTTTAGTAGCTCTTTCATTTCGTGTCTAATGAGTTTTTAATAAGCACCACAGAGACTGTTTTGGTTGTCCAAGCTTCATTGTGGAGGAGTTGTGCTGATCTCCCTGCGGCCACGCAACAACTCTACCTGGCTTTAAGTAGACAAAGCATTTCATATGCATTTTGTCGCCGCAAAAAAAACTAAAATAAAAAAATAAGTTAGTGTGCTGCACAAGTCATGAGGCAAGCACAAAAGCTCCTCCACGGGCTGAACCACCGGTCCATAACGCACCAACTAACCGGAAACTCAAGCATTATCAACGCAGACAGAGTCAGAATGTTGAGACGTAAACACACATGCCGTACATAATGCTTTGTTCACAAAGAGGTATTCTCACCGCATGCTCAACGCGCACCTCTAAATGTGCACCTGTGAACATTGAGCACAGCTCAATGTGGACATTTGCGGTTCACATTGAGCTGCGCAAGCAGAGCAAACGCAGTGGATTTGTCTCCTACTTTGATGAATTCTACAAAGAAACAAGGGTCCTCATGGCACAGGACAACAGCACATGTCATCTACCATAAAAACATGGCCATGTTAAGATCAGGAATTCAAGACTCTCCAGGTGTGTTTAATAGATACCAAAAAATATATTATCTCAGAGGATAAGGCTGCAGAGAAACATAATGAGTAAAATTTTCATTAAATTAGGAACATTTTTGTCTTGAGTTAAAAAAATCTCCCTCAGGCCAACAGGCCTTGTGTTACTTTACATACAAATAAACAGCAGACAAAGAAGAGAGATGTCAGGAGATTCAGGTCAAAGAACTTCAGTCATAAGGCCCCACTTTGTTAACAAGATGGACATAAAACTAGTCAAAGCAAATATTTACCAATTTGAAAATTAATGACTGAAAATGAAAATGGTAATTAAATTTTTTTTTTACCACTGTATCACCTCTATATAAGTAAGTGTTTCCAAAAAAGACTGATGTGTCAACAACAGAAATTCTGGAGGTGTTTATTGAAATAATTTGATCTAATTTGATGGAGTTCATACAGACAGACTTGTGTTCCCTGTGGATCTCAATCTCACCTTTTTATGAAATGTTTCTAGTCAGTAATGGAAGAGAAATAGGAAAACATGCAAGGAATGAGAAAAGACATGCATGATGCATCCTTATAGACAAGAGATTGTATAGAACATAATTTTTCTCTTCCATTAGGTCTTTTCTTATTTGGTGTCACTGGGAATTTAAACAAATATATAAATTCTGTTTCCTTAATTAAGTAAAATAATATGACTGGCCAGAAAAAGCATTAAACAAGAAATTACTTTATTGGTTCAAATTGACAGCAGAAAATCCAACACGGTTTCACTACTACAACTGTCTCTTCAACAGTTATCTGACAAAAGGAGTTAATATTAAAATACTGGGGGGGAAAACTCAAAAACAAATTTGGAACAAATTTAAAACCTCTGAAAAGCTGGATGTCAAGACAAAGGAGCTTAGCTGAGTAACCTAAAAGTTCAGTATGGTACTGATTAAGAGGTTACCACAGCACTGTAACCTTTCCACTGTTCACCAGGGTGGTAAGTTAGAACGACAATCTGGACAAAGAAAGAGAAGATCACATATGTTTGGTATTTACATGTCTCAGTCGTTTCTCTTTAGGAGCAACACTGAAGGTGTCAAAAATGAAGTGTTTTCGGGTATTCAAGGACATTACACCTCACTCTAAAATACTCAAGAAAATTAAAAAAAACAATGCCACATTCTCAAGTTACACACTGATTCATCCGCATTCATTTTCTCTCAGTGTATTAAGGGTAAACAGAGGGTAAGATTATAAAAGCTTTATCAGGTAAGGAATTAATATTGGTATGTGAGAAGTAATTAAATTGCTGTTCAACACTGACAAACATAAATTTGCCAACACTTACAAATAAGTATCAGGTGTGTAATGATAAAATATATCCAGTTAAAAAAACAAACAAACAGTAGGCTTATAAAAATCCCTCTCATTTTACTGCATTTAGTTCACAATTCACAATGTGATTAGATAAGAATTAGAAACAGTCTGCCTTTCTCTGAGACTCATATCTATACCTAAAGGAATTCAAAACCCTCCAAGCCCACATAGTACATTGAGTTCAAGAGCTTGGACTGCCACTAAAGATCAAGACTTCCAAATTTGGAAGTAGTGCAATTAAGCACTCAATGTCACTGTGGGCAGCAAGCAATTCTCCAGAGGTGAAAAATGCCTTTTCAGAGGGAAGCCCTGGGACAAATGAAGCCTGCTTCAGCTGCTGCCATGTAAACTGATCCCAGCAATGCCAAAGCTGTGCACAGGACAGGGAATAAGTCATGGAAAGATAGAGAGAGAGAGACACACACAAAAAACAGGAAAAGGGGTTACTATCCTACAGGCATGTCAACTTAGCTGTTAAGTTAAGATGACGGTAGTTAGAATGGAAAGGGGCAACAAAAAACAATGGGATAAGTAGAAAAATAATACAGTGAGAAAAAAGTGAGCTGGCCAGGCTGAGAGAAGCAGGAAGTTACAGGACCTTAGAGATTGGAAGACCACAGGGAAAAGAAAATGAAAAAGCCTCCACAAGTGTGAGTGACAGGCGAGAGGGACCCCCTACTCAGAGGGTAAGTGGGCACTAGAGTAGGCATGTCTGGCACAAGAAGGTCATATGTGACCTGTGCCCGCAAACAGACAGTTCACTCAATCATAGACCAGTAGGGACCAGTAGTACCCTCAGCTCATAGGGTTGTCTAAGTGTTAATGCCTAAGCTCAACCACCTCCTGCTATTAGGAACCACACACTGCAGGAGCTAAGTAAACAAACTAAAGGAAGCTCAGATACTAGGAACCAAGTATGCACCTGCCATTGAATATTGTGTGCAAATTTACAAACAGCTTGATGGATTAAAAAACTCTGTACCCCTGTTAGAGAAGTTTACCATTTTTTCCTTATGTTTTATTGCCCTTCAAAAATCTAGATTGTACATTTTAGGCCTTGCATGCACAAATAGAAACTGCTGTCAGGAAAAGTCTGATTGGTACACATCTACTTCTTTAGATAAAAACTAACATCTTTAAGGGTTTAATTAGTCAAGCTTTCAAGGTCAAGCAAAATTTTGAGCAGACATATTTTTTTGATTACATGTTTCAGAGAAGATTTTCCATACTTGTTTGTATTATAATATACGAGTCCTATTGCAATTTCCTGTCATCTGCAGCCTTCTCCTTGACATTCAGTGTATAGAAAACTTTGTTGGGAAAAATAAAAAAAGGCATTTTTTTTATATTACAAAACAAAACTGTTTTTATTGGACACATAAAAAATTAACAGGAATTGGAAGCATATTACCTTTTTGTCAGAAACTGCTTGATCTTTGAAATCAAAACATTTTTGAAACTGATCAATTTCATGAAGTTTTCCCAGATTAATAAGAGCATGCAGACCATTGCTGAATAAACACACTCTGTTATTGTTGCTTCTCCTCTGCAGGTTGGCTGGAAAACTTATGCTGACATCAAAGCATCAGGGCTGCAGACTGGACTCCAGGCAGGGAAAGGCAAACGCCTACAGAGTGAGAAAATAAATATGGAAACCCAATAGCTCCTTATCTCAGACAGAGCCCCTCCTTCTCCAAGACACTCACATACATAAACAGACACATGGATCTATACTGAATCTGACAAATACACATCCTGTCTACTGCTTATGACTTCTACTGTTTTAATGTAAGTTCATACAATCAAACTATTTAGATGGCTACAAAATAGTCAAGTATTTAGTCACTCATTTGCATTCAAACCACTGAAATTGTTTAAGATTAGAAATTTCATTGTACATTTTCATTGACATAAAACTGTGAATTAAATTTTAAATTTACTCATCAGTGTAGACACAAATGACCTTCTCTCCAACGTCCATTACATTCAAACACACCCATCTGCTCAGCTAAACTTGGCTGCGAATGCCTTTAATGAAACTCTAACAAGTGTAGAAAGCAAAAAAACTGTGATTAAAGATGGGTTTGAATGGGAGTTTATATAAGTAGAAGTACCACAAGACAGAATAACTACAAACTTTTGCTCTCTGTCCTCAGATTGGAGTTAACTTTTAACTACAAACCTGTTCAGTAACCCGTATTCAGTCGCAACCACACTACATTAGGGACGTATGACCGGAGTGAACACCTTGCTTACAACCCAACACACAACTGTATGTGAACATTCTCACAGTGAAGCTAAATATAAAGACCCAGACTCTAAAAACCCCTGTGAAGCAGCTGGAATCCATGGCAGATTGGAGGGATTAGAGACTGAAATCAGCCATGATGAATGTAACATTGTGTGACATTCTGAGTAATTATCTCAATGAAAACAGCTCATTACAAAAATGTGCTCTCCTCCTGCAGCTTTCTTCCTCTGCTCCAGGATCCAAGTTAATTACAGGGAGAGGAAATCTCAATTTAAAGTGACTGAAATAAAAACATTCTAATAAAGAACTGAAATGTACACAATGTACATCATATACACTGAGCTTTCCTTTATTAGTCATCTTTTTTTCAGCGAATAAAAACAAATTCATAAAAAATAAAGTCACTGCAAGTGACAGTTTAAAAAACTCAGTTGATTTAACTTTTCAAACTGTGAAAAACAGCAATAAAAACAAATTTTCAACATACAATGGTTATTTTTATGTTGACTATGTTGCACGTAATCTTTAAGAAAAAAATACACTTCTAGTGGTCATTGATAAAAATCTGTGTTCAAGTAAACATTTTCCTCAAACTATTTTTAAGCACTTACAATAATATAGCTGTGCATACTAACTAAAATGTCAAAAGTCAGTGAGAATAGATTACATAGAATTCCATCTGTAACACCAGGTTTAAATGTTCAAAGGAAATTTGGAAAATAAGTATGTAATGTTAGTCTTGTGTATTTTTTAAATGGCTATTATAAAAAGAGGTTAGTATTAATGCAGGAGTTGTTTCAATTACAAACTGGAGTTTTAATTACAGAGAAATTGACAAAACCTCTTAACCTCCACAAGCTTCCACTGAAAGAGCATGCAGCACGTTGAGGAGGGCAGACTGATAAGAGGAAGTATATTTACATAAGTGAATTCTGTAAGGAAAAGAAAAAACAAACACTGCTGATGATGTCATGTTGTACAACTCTGCCAAGAATACCTCTGCATGCCAAAGTGAAATTGGCTTTGTTTAATATCTGACTTCAACATGCCCAGAATAACTAATAAATCTAAGTTACAGAGCAGATTAATAGGCTCACAACATAACATTATAGTTTTTAATGAGACAACTTCCCCAATATTATCCTCACATGAAAAGCTACTGTTTCACTGCAGAAGGGATAGAAAAAAGGATTTTGAATATATTTGAATGCTAATTTTAAAGTTGATGTCTGTAACCTGTTTAAGAACCTTAGCATTATTTTTTTTTAAGGACGGGGTTAAAAAAAACATTAACACTTTATAATGTGCAATGAGAGCAGTCAGAAGTCTTAAACTAGGGCTAAATCCCATAAACCTCAAAGAAAGGAAAATAAGAGAGAAAATGCTTTTAACCCCATCACCACAAGTCTTAGTGGAGGCGTTAAATGTGAAAACATAGTGAAACAAACTAAACCAACATTGGTAACTTTCTTCATCCTGGCAAAACCTCTAATGTAATCAAATTTGAATCCAGACGCACAGAACTTGTGGAACAACATAAATCTGAAAGCTGATGTAACAGTGAAAATATATTTCTAAGTTTTAAAAACTGTTTTTTTTTTTATTAAATCATCTAGTAAGTAAAAATAAAACATATGAGTGTGTACTTAACTATTCTAGCTGTGTTTGAACTGTCTAGTGTGTCACTGCTCAGTTCACTGTGTAACTTGTGTTAGAAATTCCCTATGCAATTTCATAGAAGTAGCGTACACCAGCTGTACATCATATAAATTGAAAGGGATATTACACAACACCAAAAAAAAAAACTTCAATGGCATTGTCTGTTCATTACTGATTCTCTGGCAAAATAGCTCCTGAGACACAATCCATCAGAAGCTTAAGCAGCGACACCCAGATTTCCCCTTTCCATGCCACTTTGGCCAGCTCTTCCAAGGGAATCCCAAGGTGTTCCCAGGGCAGTCAAGAAACATAGTCCCTCGAGAGTCCCTGGATTACCTCCCGATGAGACATACCCAGAACCCCTCACCAGGGAGGCGCCCAGGAGCCATCCTAACCAGATGCCCAAGCCACCTCAACTGGCCTCAACAGTCTCTTCTGGATGACTGAGCTTCTCACTCCATTTCCAAGGGGGAGCCCAGAAACCCTGCAGAGCAAACTCCTTTCAGCCACTTGAATCTCCAGTCTTGTTCTTTCGGTCACTACTCAAAGCTTGTGTCTACAGACAGGGATAGGAACTTAGACTGACCGATAAATCGAGAGCTTTACCTTTTGAGTCAGCTCTCTCATTACCATGACAGACCTGTACAGCGCTCAAATTACTGCAAATGCAGCAACAATTCTATCAATCTCCTACTCCATTTTTCTCTCCCTCGCAAACAAGGCATGAAGATACTGAAACTCTGCTTTGGATAGGATCTCATGCCCGAACTAAAGAAAGCACTCAAGACCATGGTTTCAGACTTCAAGGTACTGGCTCTCATTCCAACTGCTTCACATTCAGCTGAGAACCGCCCAAGCGAAGGCTGTAGATCATGGTCTGATGAAGCCAAGAGAACAGAGACTCAATCTTGAGGCCACCAAACTGGCTGCACCTCAAATTATCATGAAGGTTATGAATCAGTGACAACCTTGGTGGAATCCAACTCTCACCTGAAAACAGTTCCAACTACTGCCAACAATGCAGACCAAGCTCTGACACTTGCCATGAAGGGACATAACAGTGTCAGGGGCCTGGAAGCCTGAACTCCCCAAGTAGCCCCAGAAGACTCCCAGAGGGACACTGTCAAACGCCTTCTCCAAGTCTACAAAACATGTGAACTGGTTGGAAGCACTCCCATGCACCCTCTAGGGCCTTGCTGAGGGTGTGGAGCTGGTCCAATGTTCCATGGACAGGATGAAAACTACACTGCTCCTCCTGAATCCGAGATTCAGCTATTCGGCAGACCGTCCTTTCCAGATCCCCTAAATAGACCTTACCAGGGAGGATTAGGAGTGTGAGCTTCTAGTAGTTGGAACACACCCTGCGGTCCCTCTTTTTAAACCTGAGGACCACCACCCCTGGTCTGCCAATCCAGGGAAACTGTCCCCGATGACATAGCAGAGCCATGTCAACCAACATCACCCTACAACATCCAAAGTCTTAAGAAACTCCAGGCTAATCTCATCCACCCCCGGGGACCTGCCACCGATACGTTTTTTTTGTTTTTTTTTACCAAATCAGTGACATCAGCCTGACCCAAAGTCCCAAGTAATAATGGCAATGTGTTGGTTACACTAAAACACTACAATAAGTATTGACATACAAAGAAGTTTACAAAAAAAACTTCAGACTTAAGGTTAATATTAACAGCACGAGCATTCATAAGAAAGAGCATTAGTTTTAACCCGACTTCTATTTATTCATAAAATTTACTGGCTGTCTTCCATGAATTTATCACTCAAATGAGAAGAATTTTAAACTTAAAATTTTTTCAAAAGAAAAAATTTTTTTCCAAATCTTTGTTTTATGAGATCAGCCTTTTTATTTTAGTGAAGTGACAACATAGGATCTACGTTTATCAGAAAACTAAACTAGACATTTATCTGTTTAAACAAAACTATAAATTTCTCAGACTTTTTCCTATTATGTCAAACAAAACACTAAGACACATTATGCAAAACAGAAGCTCCCCTTGAACAATGTAAGCATCAGGCTCCTTGTACAGTGTAAGCAGTGGCTGAAGCTACTTTGACAACTTAATTACACATGTGAGGTGCAGCTGGAAGGAACAAACTGTAGTAAGAGTCAATGTTCTGAAACCAGCAAGATAAAATAAATCAGACAAATGAAATGGGAGAGGACTTTCCATCAGTGTCAGGAAATACCACTCCCAACTAAGACGATGTTTCATTACCCAGACTGAAAAAAGTATTTGCTCAGCACTTTTGCTGCACCAGCACAAGCTTTAGACTTCAATTTTGCACTTTAAAATAAACCCAAAACAAATCCGAGACCAGGATTCTGGCTTTAGAGTAGACATATTGCTTCAGAAATATAAATAAGCAATTTCCACACCATGGTAGAAAGTGAAATGACCTGGACATACTGTGAATGAGACATGGAGGAAAGAACCTCCATGACAAGGTAATGAAGACTATAAAATATTTTTTATTTAAAAGTAACACTCAGTGGTTGTCATTTTTACTTTATATATGAGCTAAGTAGAATATATTTTCAAACTGTAATATGTCTCTGATATGTAAAGTATCACTTGAGTAAATATTTGCCTTAACTGAAGGTAACTGTTTCTTAAAGTACAATATCAGACAGAACAGCGAACATGTAATAAGAGTAATAAGGTCAGAAGAGAGGCCGTTCTGGTCCGGATGGCTTGAGAGCAGGGATTAAACCGTGGAACAGCAGCATCCTGCCCAAAGTGCATTGATCATTGCTTGACTTACTGAATACAGGAAGCTACTGGGAAAATTTTTTTCCACCAGCTTCTTTCCTGTTACAAGAAGTTTTCAGAAGGAAAAATTGTTTCATGCCGCCAAAATCCCAAATTCTACCAGATTTCCATGACAAAACTAGATCTTGTTCTGAATGTTCCACTAGTCAAAATTTTCATTTTATTATTATTTATTTTCTACTTTCCTGTTGTGATAAAAAAATGAACTAGATTTTGGGATATTTTGTGCTTAAGACAAAGTTGTTTTGTTTTCTTATAAACAGCAATCAAATATAAACTCTTCTATGCTTAAACAAAAAGAGATAGTTTATCCCTTGTCCAGAGTCTTGTTGATTTTTGATCACTTCATTTGGAGAAATGCTTCCCGATTTCAAAACTTTGGCGTAAGTGGCACTTGTAATTCCAGCCTCCAGTGTGACAACAGATTACAAATTCAACCTCCAGATCAACATCAAACAGTCATAGGATGTTATCTGTCCGAAGCAAAAGTCCAAAACCTTAACAACTGCCCCTGCAGCAATACCCCTTGAGACATTTGGTTACGCACTAGCGGGTGCGCAATTCAGGTCTATGCAGTGCAAGAGGACGTTTTGAGACTGTGCGTTCACACCAGAAGCAGTAAATTGTTCAAATTTAAATGCAATAGTTTAATTTCATTGTTAATATGTAGTTACTGGAGCCACAGACAGTGGTTTTTGTCACTATGAGGAAAATGTTATATTTATTCACCATTTGATGTATGATGGCTTGATGTGGAATTTCTGTTCATCGTGTTTGGACTAAATATAAAACTAAGTCAAAATTAAATGTAAATGAATAATTTATTTTAAAAATTGACAGGTAAAAATAGACTGCGACTAGATTTTTTATTTATTTTTTTACCTTGTCAGTCACAATGACTGACAATAAAGAACAACCTCCATCAGATACATGAACTAAAACATAAACCTTAATTGCAAAATGAATTAAATGAAGCACGGACTTTCACTTAGGATTTTTGGAGGTTAAGGAAATAACTCTTTTGCGACAGCTTTCTTTTTTTAGTACTTTAACCCACTAAAGCAAGAATGTTTTACAGTGTTTATGTTCTGAGGTACAAATTGAAACAATCTCAGCTTTCCAGGATTAATGTATCATTAACCAGTTTTGAGTTTGAACGAACCAGATGTGCTGTAACTGCTGAAACTGCTGCTGTAGCCATATGCCTGCGTTTCACTCCTAAGGTGAGTAAACATGTAAATCTAAATTAGCAGAAGCTTTTTTGTTTGTTTCTGTTTTTTTTACAGTTGTTCCTTTCCATGTGATTTCAAATTACTACATAAATGATACAGTGTAGTCAAAATGATTGTAATGTTTTTTGAGAGAGGGTTGCATACAGTATAGTATCCTCCAAAATACTGCATTCAAGCAGTCCTTTATGGTACAATGTTGGAAACATTGATATTTACAACTGCAATTTGATATATTGTGCGCGAGTCATCTTGACACAATCAATATTAGTAGTATTTATAGACTATCACTCTATAAACACAAAAGGTTTTGTTTTACACATTATGAATTCAACCTCAAAAGGCAGGTGTAAAGTCACAATTTAGGACAACGAATGTTTTAAGACCTTTGGAAACAAAATGTGAAATAATAAATATATTAATGTAATAAATTTAACATCTAAGAATAAACTAACAAGCCTGTGTATTAGGAGATAGATTCAGGTTTAGAATAATAGCTTAGGCTTTTTGGGGGAAGTCCTGAATACGGGGTTTCCTAATTCACATGCATTACCCATTATTTAGGAGCTATGAGGTTTGGTGGTGTAAAACCCTAAAAATAGTTTGGAAGGAATTTAACAGAGGAAGGGAATGCATGCCAAACCAACAAGTCTCAAAGGCACCTCCCCAAATCATCTTGAGGCAAAGCATCAATCAAAAACTCCACATCAGTGGCAAATTCACTCAGCGGTCATAAAACTCCACAGATCAAGCAGCAAGCTGAGCCAAAACCAGAAAGGCTCAACTCAGTAAACCCAAGTCCTTATCACTGTCTCATAAAAAATAAAGAGGGTCTTAGAATATTATGCTGTAACTGCTGTCCAGCAAGTTCCTCTCTGCCTTTGCTGATCATGGCTTATCTTCAACATCTGGGGCAATTTACCATGTTGCAGAGGGGAAAAAATGTACGGTAAGTTAAAAAAATTCCATCAAGGTACGCATTTAGACTTTCAATTAAAATTGTGTAATGTTGCGGATTTAGGTTACTATGGCAACAAGCAACAAACTCCGATGGCAAGTCTGAAAAGAAAAGCAAGGTAAATTCTTGTGCAAATAGTGTAATGGCAATTCAAAGATGAACCCTGGAGAAATTATATTTTACACTTAAAAAAAGAAACCGCAAACAATAAACTGTAATTAATTTATCGCAGGTAAGTTTTCTTTTATAAAATGTTTGCAAACATTTTCTTAAATGTTTGCATGTATAACCTACCACCAGTTTGTAAACTTAAAGCTAAAGAAAATGGACAAAATCCTTACCATTCTTTCTGTACTACAATCCTTATTACACTGTATTTCAAGCAATTACACTGTCAGCAGGAGCTGTAATCTCCAATTGCTGCTAAATGCCCAAGTTTCCACATTTTCTGGAAACCACAGTTGTGAGCTGCTCATGCTGCAGTGCAGATGGACCCTATTGGGCAATTTCAATATCCCTAATATTACCCGGTTCCTCTCGGGAGGAAACATGAACATTTAAAAGGTCTAAATAATTCCGGTCAAATTACGTGGCCTTTAATGAACTACAAAAGATGTGCGGATGTTTTTACAGGCCAGAGCTCAGGCTTTAACGGTAATTATGAAAACAAACCATATTAATGATATCATTTATCATTTCCACACATTGGCGGTGTGAGGCCTACCACAAGGTTCCACTGGACAAAAGAAATACTAGTGATTGTCTAAACAAAACGTAAGATTTTCCATACACACATGAGATTTTGCAGTTCTTTTCAAAATCCTTTGGGCCGTTGTGCAAATTGCGCGAGAGCTCCAGGGTGAAATGTCAAGGCCCATCTGTTGCATGAACCTATGCCAAACAAGCTCCCTGCATCCAATCAGAATATGATTACAATTCAACGTATATCAACATTAGATGGAACTATATATACAAAGATTTACTAAATTCTTTATTATTTATTCTTGTTATGATCTTATAATTATCCTCATTAATATAATCACAGCTTTAATAAGAAAAACAAGCTGGCCTCATATTCTTGGGTTAAAACCCAGTAGTCGCCCTCCTGCCTCCCAGACAGGGGAGAAGTGCAGGGCTTCATTTAAATTCCACATGTTTGAAAGATTTCTCCTGTAAGTCTGGCTTTACTCCAAATTATGTCTCTTGGGTTCGCATACCACTGAATAATTTGTCCAAATGTCATTTGCAATTCCCCACAATCTTCTCTTTACCCAAAGCCTTTCAGAAAACATCTGTAACAAATAGTTGTTTTGAGAATACATCAGTGCTGTTACTGGTATATGACCTAAAGCTGTGTACGAAGCATTAAAACAAGTCTAAATTTCCATAGAACTGGAAACGTGATAGCATGAGCAGTAGCCACCTGCATAGAATGATATTTACCATTAGTTCTGGGGAGCTCAAACTCATGTGTTACAAATCTTTTTGCTGCTGCCTATATAATTAGCTGTAATTGACTTCCCTTGAAATGTGTTTCTTCTGGGACATCTGGCCTTGAAACTTCAGCCTTCCCATATAAGGGGCTGGCTCTGAGCTGCATTTGGAATTTTATAACCAGCATGGGTGGCAAACATGAGTCCAGAAAAATCTAAAAAATTGTATCCAAGACAACTACTTTTACATCACCGAACTTCAAAACTAAAAAGATTTATGACTACAGAAACTATAAAACATTATCTCAGCATCTAAAGTGTGTAAATCCGATATTATGAAAAAAGGCATTTTAATGGCATCAAACTGATTAAATGGTGAAACCACAAAATGCTGGACATGGTACTCTTGAGAAACCTAATAAGACAAAATCAGCTTTTTTGGTTTCATTTGAAGGGGTACTTTCTAAATCATTTCTTAATGATGCTGAGTGAAGTACTTGGGAGTACTTGGCAAAATCTGCATCTTAAATCAGGTAAGACTTCTCATAAAAAAAAAAAAAATTCCCTTGTGAAAAAACTGTCTAATGAGGAGTAAATATCTTATGTATTATTGTAACAATCCATTTTATTACAGTCTAGGTTAACTCTTTAGTGGATTCAAACCTTACCAGTAAAATATTTTTTTACTTTTAAAAGTACATTCCCCTCCATACAGCATCTTTATTACTACACGCAATTTCTTATATAGTTATAGTGGGCATATCCCACCACTTATTCTTAAGTTGAGTCTGCCAACAGTTTTAAAAATGTCCATTTTCATGCATTTCACTGTTGTACTGCAGGTAAAGAAAAACGAACAGATGAACAGGAAGAAATGCAGCTCCAGCTGATTCCTAGTAGGACAGTCAACAATCTTGGGGTACACCAATAGGTGCAACAGCATGGATGCTGAATTGGCAAAACTAGCAGCATTGTGTTGTGATAATGTTTAAATTGCTTGAAATAATCCAATTCTAAGAAACATCTGATATGGATTTCTGAAATGGTAGAAATTTGCTGTCAATTCTCAGAGCCTTGCTCAGAGCAAATGCTAGTTTGTATCTGTTCTGATTATTGTCTGCTTCAGGTGATATAATTCCTGCCATCTGCTTACTACTAAAGATATACAGAGACCTTGATGCAGTAGTCCAGGGTTTGTACCTTTCCCCTTTGTGTCAAGAAGGTGTGTAAAGAAGCTGCATTTGAAACACCAATTACAGTTTTTGGAAACATTAAGATAAACGTATATGAGAGTTTTATTTTAGCATACAGTGAACCTTAAACAACAAGACTTTCTGGTCAGTGCTATTTCAGCCCAGACGTCAGTTTAACTAAAAAAATATGCTTCTCATAAAGAACTGACCTGTGCTCCATCTTTTAACTTGAGGATGCACTCCATGGTGTTGATGGTGATGACAACAGGCTCTGAGCCCAGCTTGGTCCAGGGTACATGGATCCGTAGCTCATGGATATGGCCACTCATGAACGTAAATGGTAACTTCAACTCCTGCAAAAAGACAAAGATATAAAAAATACAAACAATTGTTAAAATAAGAGTCAGAGCGATATTTAACTGCATTCCAAACAGTCCTTCGTGATGGAAAAATTTTACCCATGAATTTGCATAGACAATATTTTGGCAATATATTGTACAGCCTAAAGTTCATCTTCTAGAGGGAAAACAATGCTAAACATACAAAATGTTAGAATGGCCAAGAGCTAAACTTGAAAACTGCTACTTACTTTCTAATCTGACTGAGCTTGAGCCATTTAGCAAATGAAAATAAAGTCACAATCTAGAAATGCAAAACTGTTAGAAACATACCGAAAGACTTGCACCTACAACTCTAACAAGAAGATTCCCGGCTGGAGTTTAAGCAGTTACCTCGATAGAATCCACCTGGACTTCAATTGAAAAATGACTGTGATCATGTTGTAATTTAGTGGGGTACAGCCAGCTTCCATTTGATGCCATAGAGTTGGAAATTAAATCACACAGTAATATTAAACCCATTTCTCTAAAACTATCCCTGTATTGAAGAATTGTTCATCCTCTTGATGGCCCCAGGTCATTACTATTTAATTTCATTTTGTGGTCATAAATTTCCTCTTGGAAACTCACCTGAATGTTGTTTTGTCCTTTTTGTTCAATCAGTGCATTCATTATATCAACACTACATAATTGTACATGGGTGTGTGTACACAGCTTTCTAAACTTCCAGGCCACTTTGTCAGGTCTATTACTGGAAAATGAACAATTTGCTTTCTTTACTTTCTTTCATAAGCAGCAGCAGGTTTGAGATCCAGAATTAAAACACTACTGTAATAAAGACCAATGACATTAAGTGCAACTATACCAAAAAAGCAGTTAGTTTTTACTTAAGTTCACTTCATAATGAGGTGACTCAGGCACCTGCACTGAACCACTTTACACAAGGCATATTTCTTTATTTATGCTGTTTGTTGCGTAATCTTCTAAGCTACATTTTCTCAGACAAATCAGTGTCAGTTTACAACTTGTTTGCATCTCTGACAGTGTGGCAGATAAAATGTGGAGCACTGTAGTAAATCATGGAGTCCATCTTGATCAATGTTCAGAAAAGCACCAGTTCTATTTAGCATACATTACCTGCTCCAACACATCCAGCTTCAGGTCCAGCTTGCTGAGCACCACATCACCTCCCCATAGAGAAAGCTGTAGGTCAGATGGCTTCAGGTTCTTTATGTACTTGTTCACATAGCTCATCAAGAGCGGCGTGACATAGGACTCCAGCATCTTTTCACTGTGGTGAACACAAGTCAAAAGCTCAGCAAAACACTACAATGTCGGGCAATAATGGTGTTCATTTGTACAATTTTGTACCAGTGACTGGGGTGATAAGGATTGGTGTAGAGAGCTATTTAAGCTCTACATCCCCATCCCACAAATAAAGAGGATTTACTGCCAACACAGCCGTCTACCAGGAAATTTCAGAGCGCTTCGTGTCTCCTTCTGCTCCCAAGATTTATGATGATTTCATTTTCCTGCAGGACTTGATCTCTAACTCACACTGTCTGAAGTACAAGCGTTTGAAAACTAAAATTAGAAATTATAATTTTTAATGACAGAAAATGTAAACACTTACTTAACATCAAGATATAAAAATATAACTATATACTCTATTTTTGTTATGATAGGCTTGTCTATTAATCTCATGAAACAGGGAAAAAAAGGTTGCTCAGGTGTCTAACTCCAACGGTCATTGGGTAAGAGACGGGGTACACATTGTCAGTCCATCACAGAGACACACTGGACATACAACCATTCACACACACACACACACAACTAAGAGTAATTTAGAGACACAGTTTAACCTAACAGTCATGTCTTTTGGTCTATGGGAGGAAGCTTGTGTACCCAGAGAAAACACACACATGCGTTGGGAGAACCTGCAAAGTCCATTCAAAAAGAACCCAGGCCTGATTTGAACCTCCTTGCTCCAAATAAACAGCTATTCTCTAAACAATAAACATTCAAATGGCTGATGACTGGAATGAAGTACAGGAACATTAAACAACTGGACTTCGGAAGTACAGCACCCGACTAAAATGTATATTCATAGTTGAGAACGAATTTAAAATAAATTCATTTAAGTATATGAGATGTTCAAAATTTGCTTAAAGCATGCATGTTTAATGTGTTCTCAAGTGTTACCACTATGATTAAATACCAAACTTATGACATATTCATACAATTTAACGTGTGTGATAGTCTTGCACTATTTTTTTTTTTTTTTGGTGAAAAATAGTCATGCCCAATAGAAGACTACTGATGGTATGGATATGGGTGCATTGCTAAAGCCTGAAATTAGGTATTGGTAACAGCAGAAATCCTAATTTTAATAGTTACCTAACAGAAGGTAAAATAATATCAGGTGCGTCACTAAAGGCAGTACTTCGGTATATCTGAAAAACACAGAATGGAAGGGAGCTAATTAAAGATAATGGCCACACCTGTGTGTTTTCTGCAGTTAAAACTCCAAATACCTAGGGTCTTTTATCTGCAGATAACATGACATTTTGTGCACATTAACGGCGTATTCCCATTTGCTTCACATCAAAATGTATCAAACAGTTGTGTCATTCTCCGTTTAAAAATGATTTTTATAAAATATTAAGCTGCACAAACTCTTATTGACGTGTTAACTTTTCGCAAATTAAACTTTATTACAGTCATTTAACGTGAGAGAGCTAATGCAGCTTTTCCTTGCGAAATGCAACAAAGGAGAACCAGTACCAGTAATTAGCATCCTATATTTCAAAATGATAGGGACATAAACAGAACTAAAGTGCTGTGTAATCCCAAGTTTAACTTACTAAGGAGCAGTTCTCGATAGTGAGAGAGAGAGAGAGAGAGAGAGAGAGAGAGAGAGAGAGGCTAGCTATGCTAACCCTACCTGTCATTAAAGCAGCTTCGTACTCTGCCCAAAAAATGTTCGGCTGCGGCAAAGAAAATACACCCTAAAACAAAATCATTGAATGTTTACACAAAAAATAAGCTTCTTACTTGATTTCAGCTTCTGTCCACCCACTATTTCTTGAATTCAGCGTTTCTCCTGTCAGCTACATCCCATAGCGGCTACAGCTCAAACGTCATCTGTAAACACCAACGCGGCTTCCGTATGACAAGCGTTGCCTTTGCGTTCGTGGGAAAAGAGCCTTTCCCAAACCAATTTACACATTCGGCAACTGAGACGACCAAAACGCTATGAATCTGTCAATATATTATTTTTTTCTCCTGTGGTTAGCACAAGGTGCTTTTATGCTCTTTAAAACATTTATTAGATTAGCGATTTTAAAGCCGGTTCAAAGATTCAATGCACTTACGGTTGATCAACATTATGCATTAGATTGAACATGATTGTCTCCTTATTTAAGTGCACATTTTGACTGTATGTTGTGTCTTGTTTTTTTTTTTAAATAGCTGTAGATGTTTATCACAGTTGTGTTTTATGATACATTCAATTTATAAATCCAACTATTAATATTTGCTATTTTAAAGTTATTCCCTTTAAAGAAACGCCTGACTTTTCTACAAAGTAATCAAACTCTACATCGTTAGTTTATCCCCTATATAAAAAAAACAACACACAATTGTTTTCCACTTGTTTTGGTATTTTGTTGTAAAATGTTTAACTCATATATAATCTACCCGCACCAACACTTGCGAGCCTCAACACCCAGATGCCTCTTGTTACGTCACAGGAGGCATAAAACCAACTGTTCTTTTGAGCGCGTCCATTTGTATTTTTCTTCTGTTGGTTTTCTACTTAAATTAAAAGCAACATAATCAAACCCCTTTTTTCTGTTAGCTGCATTTTCTTCTGTTCTGTATTTCTCCAGCAAGCTGTTATTTGAGAGCAGTGCTTTAATATCCAGAAGATTTGATAACTTTAGAATCTGGGTCAAATCTGTCAAAGATTTTGTGTTCATCAAAGCCAACTGATCAGGCTGGTTAAGTTTGCAGTTTTCACCCTCAGTGCGCATTTCAGTAGGAATCCTGCTACTGAAGAAATACAAACTTTATTATCTAGCAATGTTTTTTTTTTGTTTGTTTTTTTTTAAATCAAAAATGTACATTTGCAAGTGAAGAAATAGTGGATGGTATATTTATTCCTCTCCCGGTAGTATAGGAGTAAATATTCCTACATTTAGGAATATATATGAGACAAGTTATTAAAAATACAATGAATTGATGTTTATATCTTTTTCATCTGTACTGCTATCCTGGTGCTAATTAATCATATTAATGTGAATTGCAATGTTGACATATAGCAGGCTCGCTGAAGATTTTATGAATGGAAAAAAAATATTGTTCCTGAATAAATATTAGACATTGCATTGGAGAGACACATACTGACATAATGTACAAAAATATTATTATTAAATAGCAAAATAAATAAATAAAAATAGAGAAGAAATATTTAAAGCATTGTTTTGGGGGGACCTCTAAATGTTTTAATATTCTAATAAATGTTCTCAAACCTCTTCTTGTATACTGCCGTTGAACGATGCTTTTTCTCTTTTCAGTGAATAACACTAATCAAATCTCAAATTTCAATGGGCTGTCGCAGGTGTAGTCAGCATATATATATATATATATATATATATATATATATATATATATATATAGTACGGGTTCCTTATTCCCCCCCGGAGTGTTTTCCACCCTCTTTCTCTGTCTAAAGTGTCAGGAAAATCTGCTTAAGGTCATATAAAGATAGGAAGGCAGAGCAGCGGCTCCCATTGGCCTGCAGTCAGCGCAGCCGCCAACCTGTCAGTTAGATAAGGCTTACAGAGGACACAGTCAACGAAGTCCGTCCCCGATTGTCCACGCACTGTTGACTTTCTTCCTGACTTTCCTGGAAGAAAGTCAGCATTTGTTTGTGCTTTATTGTTATTGTTATTATTATTATTATTATTATTATTATTATTATTATTATTATTATTATTATTATATTGGTCATTATTTATTTTATTTATTTATTTATTTAGTGATATTTAGTGATAGTTGTAAGGCATATGTTTCATGGAAACCCCTGTTGATGGTTTTTTTTTGGTTGTTTTTTTTGTCTCTCGCGCGCATCAATGTCTACAATTAATTGCTGTGCATTATACACATGTTCTCCTAAAATTGTATTCAGTCATCCAAAATGTTGGTATTCGATACAAGGCGGTTTTTTTTTCCACATTTATATCGTTTGGTAATAGATAATCAACCGCTGGATGGATGGATGGATGGATGGATGGATGGATGGATGGATGGATGGATGGATGGATGGATGGATGGATGGATGGAT
>CAEFZY010050202.1:0-11991 GCA_903066815.1 Brachyrhaphis roseni
TATATATATATATATATATATATATATATACATATATATATATATATTGTGACGTGATAGATAAAAACATAAAAGTTTACCAAATGCAAAAGTAATTGAAGTGCCTTTTGAATAGAATATTTTTATTATTATTTTTGAAATTTGTAAAGCAAATTCAGATCGTAGCAATTAAATATTAATCTGTTATGTTGTCTGCTGTAGTTTTAAAACAGATTTGCTTAATGAAAGTGATCTTGCTCAATAAATTTGGCAGAAATATTGGAAAATAAGTGACAGAGGAAGACTTTATAAACCATTTAGAAATGTGTGGATATGCGATAAAACATCATAAAACAGGAGCTAATTATCAACTAACTCACATATACCTTAAGATAAACTTTAAATAAATTAGCATAATCATGCCCAACATATTTTCATGATAATATAACAAAAATAAAAGCTCATTGAAGCTTAATTTTTTAAAGATAAATCTAGTTAGATTTTTCCTGTTCAGACCAGTTGGTGGCAGTAATGCACCTTATAGGTCACCTGGCAGCCGTTATTAAACTCCAGAAGAAGGAAAGAAGTTTAAAAAAAAAAAAAGTGAAAGAAGGTTAATTAAGGTTAATTTGGGCTTTCTCTGTCATCTCATTAAAAATGACTTTATTTTGTGTAATCTCAGCTTTTAAAATCCTTATTTAACCTGTTTTTATTTGCTTTTGCCGGCTTTGTGATTAGTTTCCTCTTTGTGTCTGAATGGCTTTTTATCAGCTCTGAAATCAAACAGCAGGACTAAGATAACCGACTTTTATCTGCTCAAAATAAATACATTCAGCTCCTACAGAGCGACTTGTTATTTAACTGTGCAGGACTCTGACCCGTTTTAACCCGAGTCATTGATCGGCGAGCACAAGCAGTCCAGTCCACTTTCTCAGAACGTCAATGATCTTCTGGTATTGATCACATGACTGCTGCTGTTTTTATCAACACAGATGCGGTGACGTTTCTCCACTGACACAGCAAACAGTCCGAACATCTGGACGCAGCGTTCAGCGGCGGACCGGGCCAAGAACGAGGCCGAGTTACAGCCAGCCAGTCACCTGATGAACCCCCCACCATTCAATCAGCACAATGTCACCAAAACATGTCCTGTTTCTGGAACATTTACTTCCTTCAGTCGTCACTTGTTTTCCAGTTAGAGTCGGGGTTTTTTTTAGTGAAGTTCAAAGGATAAAACAGGTTTCAGGGGAATTCACACACAGTTTGTCTCCAATTGGGATTTTAAGGTGTAATAAACCATTAAAAGGTCAGGAAATAACAAGTTTAATGATTAATGCAAAATGTTTCCATGTGAACTGAATCATATCCTGTAGTTCGTAGTAAAGAACAAATACAAAACTAAATGGTGACTGTTTTATCCCCAGTTTAATGACACAAAACCTAAACTGGAATATTCTGCAGCTTAATAATATTGTTAAATATATTGAAGTATTCACACCCCTTAAACTTTACCACAACCAGGAAGCTACATTTACAATAATCTTTAATAAATTAGAATATACATGCCGAAGATTCTAGTTTGTCAGATTAAGAGTTGCTTTTGAAAATAACTTAAACGCATTTATGTTTTTAATTTATTTTTAATTTTTTGTTTTTCTGATGAAATATAGTAAATGTCATGTTTTCATAAAAAAATAATCATAATTAACAGAAATAAAGGCTTTCAAATATCAATTTCTCAGCAATTAATTTATATAACGTATTTCACTTAATAATAAAATTCCCAAAATAATACTTTTATATATTGAATGGTTCTACATTTTTTGGGAATTTCAAGCAATTAATCAACAGAAAAATTGGCAAGAAGAAAAGAAGGTGTTCTGGTCAGATGAGACCAAAAGTAAACGTTTTATGGGAAAAGGAACAATAGATCAAAGAATATTTATTTTTGAGTGGTTTAGTCAAAGTTTACACTTAAACTCAATTGGAAATTGGTGCAAAGATATGTATTATCTACAGCAGATCATCTACTTCAAATCTGGTAGAGTGCTGCATAGAAAAATGGGCAAAAACCTCCTTAATACTCTTGGTACTTTATATTGGTCTATCACCTAAAACCACAATTTATTGTTTGTACATTAGAATAAAATAGTTGTAATGTGATAAAATGCGAACAATTCAAGGAGTATAAATATATTTAAAATACTTGGAAAATCCAGTGAGAAGACAAAGTTTTACTAACTGATTACGGTTCATCTGCTCACCTCTGCTCCCTCGGCTCTGTAGCTTTGGACGATGCAGTGTAAAACTCCCTTATACTTCTTCTGCAGCTGGGCGTCAGCCTGCATTCGGCTCTTCACCACGTCAGCCGGAGTGGCCGTGACCCAGGAGATGGACCCTGAGGAAGACCAGAGAAATCAGACCACCAGAACAAACACAGAAACCACTTTCTGGATAGTAAGTTCTTCTCAGTTGTGCAGGAGGCTCTACTTCTGCTTTTCAGACATATATGGTTGTATTATTGAGCAACCATTTGCAGCTACTTTCACATGTGACCGTAAATGTTGACGTGAAGGGGAACTGAGAGGAAGGTTGCAAAAAAAAAAAAAAAAAAAGAGAGGAAAGAACTTGGAATGTTACTTTTTACTTTGAAGACAAAATTTTATTCAAATACGACAAAATGCTTTAAGAAAAACATTTTGAATCAAGTTTAAATACGAATGAGTGGAAGATAGTTGAAATTAGTTCAGTAAACATGTTTGGATTCAACAACATGGCCTTACATTTTCTGGCAGTTCTGGTCATTTAATGGGTTTGAATTCTGGTATTTTCTGATTTTTCTTATACTGTCCATAATTTAGACCATGCTCCAGTTTTTGCCTCACTTGGACCCGTTTAAAAAGTCGAACCTCTTCGGGCCCCACTGATTTAGAGCAGCTGACTGAGCCCCCCCGCTCCGCCACGCTCTCACTCTGTCACGTGTTCGCAGCTGGTCGGCCTGCATCTGGAAGCAATCCTTCGCTACCACATGGCGTTCATCTGCTCTGCACATACAGCACGCATACACGCCATCCGAGCCGCCTGATTGGCTGTCAGCGGACTCACCCGTTCTTCTTCATGGATCTGGGTTTGGAGTTTTTCTGACTCCAGATCCTTAGTCTTTCCATATGTTGTTTTTTTGCAACTACATTCCCTTGAAATGGAGGTCACCGCACTTTTAAAGCTTAGTCTGCAGTCATGTGGATTTCAGAGTTATGAGAGAATCATGAGGAAAAAAAGATGATAAAGCATCAGAATGTAAGATTGAGCTAAAATGTAACATTTGACAAGATTCTGACTAATGTGAGAGCAAATGTTGGCTAAAGTGAAAGAAATACTAAAAATCTTGGGGTGTCGAAGAGGAAGTGCCTGATTTTTGTGCTCAAAAATAAAAGAAAAATATTTTTCTTAAAAATGAAACTGAAATATCAAAATGCACTGCAAAAACACAAGATCTTTGTTTCTGCAGTGTGTGTGGCAGTATTTTGTAATTCCTGTGAGATTATAAACTGGGACATTTTAGCTTTCAAATTTAGATTGTAGGAAATTTTAAATGCTTCACAAAATGATGCATAAAAGTCACTTAATTAATCTTATCATTAACATATGAGAGAAAAATGTCCAAGTTCAGCAATGCTGTCATATATGGAAAATAAAATATTAGCATCATATAATCAAACTGGCATGCAAAGGTTTAAAATCCTAATAAATATTCAACATTTGATCATTTTGATGACGACTGAAGTTGATCAAAGTATCTAAACAAAAAAGCAGGAAATAATGTTAATCTATACTGTCTTTATAGCCACTTTTGGAAGTTGATAGTCTTATCCATAATAACCAGAAGCTACAAAACATTTAATCATGCATAACAGTTAAGATGTTGGAAGATAAGCAATTTTATGTTTTTCTATAAATAATGTGACATTAATGTGCTTGTAAATATGAATATATGTTAAGTAATACGTAGTTTTGGGGGACTTTGGTTGTTTGTTCAAGAGACAGGAAACTAAAATCAACTGGTAATTGGTAATAATTAAAAAAGGGAAGGAGGATTAAATAAGCATGCGTCTTCTTCCTACTCCCTTTCGTTGCTCTTTTTTGTTGTTTGTCTATTTTGATTGTTGTTAAGTTGCTGTTTTTATCAACTGAAACACTTTCAACAGCTGATCCTTAAAAATCAACATGTTCTAATCCAATCAAACCTATTTTGTGAACAATTTGAATATTTCAATTTATTTGCAACATCAGAAACCCGGTTATTCGTGTGTCCTTAAATCTCTCAGCCACATGTCCTGCAGTCTGGCTCAGTTGTTTTCAAAACAAACTCCTTGCATATAAAGTTGAATGTAAAGAGCAGGAATGTGCGGTTAGACCATGCATTCCTTCAGACCATGTGTGCACATTATTTTAAGATGTGAGGTTATGGCGATGTGAAGGGAAAATACAACTTCAATTTAACCTTTTACTATTACTGTTTTTCCAAATGCTTACAAAATGTCTAGTTTTTGCAACAACCTGCATCTCATTTTAACCTGGACATCTTATTAGCTGTTTTTCATGTACTTTAGTTGCGCTTCCACTGACCAGATTAAATTACATTTTGAAAATAAATTCACTTAATGAAAAGACTTCAATTTTGAAAAAACTCTTGTTAGACTTATCACCAATATTTATTGATTGCATCCAACTGAATTGGACTTCTTTAAATATCTTTTAGTCCTTTGACCTTTTAGTTTGTGGCTACTTTCATAACCAACTTGAGGTGAATAAACAACTCAGAATCCAAATCTTTATAGTAAAAGTTAGTATTGATTCCACTATTTACCTGCTAAACCTCCGGCTAGCCAGATGGAGCAGGGATGAGGGCTGGAAGAGCTGGATGGGGTCAGCAGGTCACAGAAGATGGCGTAAGGGATGAAGTAGAGTGCGTATCCGGGGACGTCCCTCAGGATCATGGCCCCGGCCCCCCTGTAGAGTCCCTGTATGCCCTGGGTCTGCAGGATGCTGCTGATGCAGTGGATCGGGCCTCTGTAGAGTCGCTGGTTGGGAATGTCAACGGAGCGAAGCGGGATGTTGGTGCCGTTGGCCACATTACCAGCCAGCTGGAGGTTCTCTGGAAAAAAGAAAAAATTTTTTTTTTTTTCATAAGTTTAATAAAAGTAACAGGGACAGACTGTGATGGCACAAAAAAAGAGAAAAGAAAATTGTATTTATTTTGTGATTTAAAGAATATTTTTGGATGTCTAAAATGCCAGCAAGGACATTAACAACATTAAGGAATTGACTTAAAACAAGCTCCAATATCTTATTGAAAAGTTACTTGGAAGTTAGTTTTGTCTAATTTCAAGTGTACTAACATATTTGCACCAGAAAATAGCAAAGCTTTTTGTGTTTTTGGAGAGACAGTATTGGGATAGTTTGGACTTTTTAGCTGCTTCAGGATCAGGATAATTTGATTAAATTAAATTATCATAGAGTTTTCAACAACTTTTTTTGTCAGGTTACCTCAGCACTTTTTCACAGTCACCATTAAAAATCTGACATAATTTTACCACATGACCAGCTGTGCACCACTGCTTTAACAAGCTGGAGTTTATTAACCACTAAGAACCATCACTTCCACGAAGCTGACGTCCAAACCGTGCCCTCAAGTCTGACTTAGCTTTCTGGCCGTTTGCACCACTATAAAACAATAAAAGAGATTTTAGAAACCAAAGCCAAAGTGTCTTTGAGGATCTATTAGACGAGGTCAGGAGTAAAAGGCGTGAAGCGGCTATAAATGTTTCATCTACCATTTTATCTAAGAATTGACCTACATCAACCCTGAATTTATTGGTTTACTGTTTAACAGATCACAGCAAACCAAACTGTCTGCCACAGATATGACCTTGCAAGACCTGACAATGGTGAGACTAAGAAATTTATACGCCCTCAGAAAAACTCAAATATTTAAACTTGGACATGATATAATAAAAATATTTCAAAGAGGAAGAAAATAGAGTTTCTGGAAAGGGGAACATTTCATACACGTTCAGTTTGGAAATTGGCTCTGATGAAACTGAAAGTGACATATCTGGAGGAAAAAGGAACCAGTCTGCAAATTTTACAAGATTGCTGCCAAGAAAAAAAGTAGTTTTTACATTTTCCTCAGTAAATTACAGAAAAATAAAACCAACAAACAGGGAAAAAAAACCAAACACCCAGATTTACCTGCCAGAACCATTTGTGTCTGCATTTGCAGTCGGATCTTGACCAGGTCCACTGGAGCGCCGAGCCCCACTGAGATCAGTCCGGTCAGCATGCTGGCCACAGTCAGGTCCAGCATGCCACAGGGATGCCGTCCGTCGCCATAGCGATACTTGCTTATGAGCCTTTGAGTGTTGCTGAAGAAGCCAAACACAACTGAGTTGTAGACAGTGATGCTGGCGAGCGGGAAAGACATGCCCTTAAAGAACCCCATCACCTGAGCGTCGCATTAAAAAAAGAAGAGAAAAATCAGGACTTTTGGTCCATTTAAACAAAACAAAAATAAGTGGAACAAATAGAAAAAGAGGCAACTAAAAATGTTTTGAGGGTCAAAACACAGCTGTCCACAGAGCTGTAATTATGTCCAGTAAACCAATAAAACTGGTGAAAACTGACAAAAAGAGAAAAAATAACCAGTCATGATGTAATGAATATGATGGAAACCAACAGATGTTTATGTGCCGTAAGATGGACGTCACGTGCAGTTAAAATGGTGGCTGAGAAGAAGTTCAAAGGTCAGGTGTTTACCGTCTCCTTCCTGTAGATAGAGAGGATGCAGTGCAGCGTGTTCTGGTAGCTACTTCCTGCCTGGAGCCGCGTCTGGAGGACGAAAATGTCCAGAAATTAGAGAGGAGCATCCATCCATCCAACCAACCGACCAACCAACCGACCAACCAACCGACCAACCAGCTGACCGACCGACCGACCAACCAACCGACCAACCAGCTGACCGACCGACCGACCAACCAACCGACCAACCAGCTGACCGACCGACCAACCAACCAACCAACCAACCAACCAACCGACCAACCAACCGACCAACCAGCTGACCGACCGACCGACCGACCGTCCGTCCGTCCGTCCGTCCGTCCGTCCATCCATCCATCCATCCATCCATCCATCCATCCATCCATCCATCCATCCATCTCTATAGAAGAAAGTCTAATTTCCAAACTGTAGGAACTTTTCCACCTTTTTCCAATTTAATACCAGACCTTAAAAAATTAAATCATTAAACCTTTTTATTCAGAAATGTCAGAGAAAAATACTCCCATCTTCTTTTCTGTAACACTCTGTATGAAAATGCATAAATGTTAACCCTGTTTGTTGAAAAGAAGAAAGGATTGTTGTTTGTCTCCATAGTTTTTGTAGCTGCACATAAATAAAATCAAAGCAACGTGTCTAAAAGGTTTTTGTGCAATGAGGTAGAAGTTATTGAGCAACATGTGGTAGTGTATTTATAGAGGCTCTTACCATGCTGCAATCAGGAGGAGACAGTTGTAAAGATTGAAATACGGGGAAGTTCAGTCTTAATTACCTTCACTGTGTCCAGCGGATGTCCTACGACCACACTGGAGGCGCCTGCAGCCAGCAGAAAAACACAGACACAGTGAATACAGAATGTGCCAGAAGAAGAAGAAAACACGAGGTACCTTGTTGTTGAGAGAAAAACACGACTTTCTGAGAGTTTTGTTACTTTTTAAGACAAAAACATGCTCTCTCATCAAAGAGAGAAGAAAGGAGTCTGATAATTTGGTACACTTGAAAGGTAGCTTTGTGATGAAACTTTCAGAGATATGCAAAGAAGCTTGCATAAAGAGTACGCTCTGGTCAGTTGGAGCACGCAAAGTGGATTTTTCTCTACTGGGTCTTACAGATAAAACATGGAGGCTATTAGACAGCAGCACGAAAGAACTGTTAGCAAACACACCATTCAACGGGAGAGTTTCCATCCCTGGGACGAAGATAATGACATGTTCTGCTAACCCAGTGGGCCCCAGCAAACATATTTAGGACTCAAATATGTTTGAGTCCTAAAAGCTTTTACATCCAAGCTTTTACATTGGATGTAAAAGCTTTATGTGCTCAGAGCTTTTCTAAGCTCTGGGAGCGATGCCGCACATGACGCTGCCGACATATCTGAAGATAAAGCCTTCTTTTATCGCCCTGACGGGTTGGTATGTCAGAAAGTATGAATATGAGGCCCAGCCACACATGCAGCAAGCTGGTCTCGATGCCGTGCATATGATCCCACAGAGAAAAAACCCCATTAATCATCCGTTAGTCTCCTGTGGATCTACTCCAGTGTTTTTGTTTCCCTGGAAGAACTAAAAATAACTCAGAAAGATGCAGTGTTGTAAAGAAAGAGCAGTCCAACTGGGGCCCTCACTTTAAGTTTAGCGGTAAAATGGGAAATGTCTTAAATACCAGAATGTTTCATAGTTTAGACACAAGAAAAAACACCAAGAATGAAATGCTTCCAAAGATAACTCAGTAACACAGAGGTATTATGTTGTTTATTTGCAAAAAGTATCAAAACATAAAGTAAAATTGCAACAAGTTTTGATTAAATAACGTTTTTATAATTTAGCTTTTAACTCCTTAACTAATAAGTTGACAAAATTACATCCTTAAAATGAGAATCTCAACATCTTCAGAGTTAGTTCTGCAGTCATTATTGTATATGAAGCACAAAAAAAGTTAACACGAACAACTGTATTTTTCATTACTTGAGCCGTTGGGAGTTGATGAGTATTTTTTTTTAAATCAGCTAAGTCCACGTCTCCAAGACTTCGTGCAATCAGAAAATCCAGAGGAGCTGCAAAAAAGTGTAATTTGTAATCTGCTTGACTCAAGATTATATATTTTTGTTCTCTACTTCATCCATAAGAAAGATGTGAAATTTATCAGAGGAAGCAAAATATCCATGTTTTTCTCAGTAAACATTTTTCTTTTGGACCCATTTCAATGAGATTCAGTGTCAGTAACAAGCCTTATAATTCACTCAAAGAAAGAAATCTAATCTAATAAATCCATAAATTAAGTAACGCTGAGTTGAATTACAGATTAAATATGTACTGGATGGAGGAAATACTTGAGATTTGCCAAGTGAGGTACTGTAAATAAAATAGAAACACTTTTTATATTTTTTGCCACACTACAGAAGCAACCAACCTGAAAAACAAGATATTTTTCCAGTTGCAGATTATTGATTTTACTGTATTTAAACCAAATAACTTTTTATCTTCACACTTTTGCAGCATTTAGTTTTTTAGTCTGTTTTTTGTTTGTAGTACACAAAATAACATTAATATGATGCAAAAATTATTAAAATTAATTTACTTAACTTTATTATTGCAGAGTGATGTTATTGCATAAAGTTTTATTTTACATGATTGGCAAACCAAATACTTTCTGTTTACCGGACAAACAACCAATTGATTCCAGATCCAGACCTACTTTTCTATTTGAGTTACGCAATGTGTGAAAGTAAGCAGTGGAGCCCCCTACTGGCCACATCGTTCACTGCAAGCATTTGACTTAAAGCGGATTTCAGAGCAACAGGAACAACTTGTACGCAACGAGTAACGCACAGTCCAAAAAATATTTTATATAAGCAAAAATGAAACGTTTTACAATTTTATTTAATTTTTGGTAATAAAAGGAGGAAAGGAGAGAGCTTTCCAGTGTGGTGAAAACGGAGGAGGGAGGAGGAGGATTCCTGTATAGACCCCCCTTTGTTTTTACAGGATGTGGATACAGTAGTTTTCCATCTTAAAAGTTGCTGCTGGACATTAACGGAAGATTGTGCAGGTGTATGAAGCAGGTTGTCTTACCTCTCAAATGTAATTTAGCAAAGTAATTCATGGTTATAAAAAGGAAACAATTAGAAAATAATTCCCTTCATCATTTTCCTCCACTGAACAACGCGTTTCTAACCCAACACAATAAGCAGAAGAGTTTATTTCTCACCGCCGATCCATCCTGCGACAAAATCATCCAGACGAAAATTCTTTGAGGTCATTTTTTTTTTTTAAACTCAGAAATTCAGCTCATCAGTCCAGCGCATCAAAACTCCGCCAGAAAACCTCCGTATCTGCGAAAACAGGCGAGCATCGCTTCTTATCAAAAACCAACCGACTTCACGCCTTTCTGGGAAAACAAAACTATATTTTAGGCGCTGTCTGAATTGATAAAGAGAGAAGGACGCAGCGCTACGCAGCCAACCAATCAGGATTAAGTGTGGGTGTGCGGCGCAGCTCCAATGCCCAATCAGGGGCGTGGCTTTGAAGCCGAGCAGCCAATAGGACGGCCTTCATGGTAATGAGCCATGAGGAGGAAAAAGCAGAATATCAGAACCGTATTTCTGTTAATAAAGATGGAATTTGAAGTCCGTCTTAGAGATACGGATCTTTTGCCTTAACTATCCTGAAAGAACCGGTTCTTTCAGCTCTCGAACATATATATTTTTTTAAACGTAATATTATAAGTACTTACTTCAAAATTCAAACTAACTGTATAAAAATATTTATTTTTTCAAGATGCATTGTCAAAAACGCATTTTCAGTGTTTTTATTATGATATTATGAAATAAATACGATAAATGGTGTTTTAAAAAAAAAAAACTTTAAACATCTGGAGACAGCCTGTCTCACAAGTTATTTATAAATAGCATTTTATATATTGAATATACACAACAAGTTAATTAATAATTACATACAAACACATGAGATAAAAAAAAATATTGAATATACTTAAAATTTAAAATCGAATGTCATCTTTACTTGACAAGCAGATGCAATTTGTACCCAGAAATAGACAATAAAACTATTCTAACACAATCCAACCTTATATTACAATTAAATTCAGTTTTGTAAGACGTTGTTTATGATTGGAAGCCCAGCTGGTTGCATTAGGTTTACATCAAAACACAAAGCTCTTGTTTTTAGGCTTTCATAATTGGTAAAGCTGATTTCCCTTTGTGTCTACATAAACACAAATACCAGTACCCGGTATTTCACCAGCACCATCTTCACACTCATATCGGCACACTGATATGAGTGTGCCGACTCATATCAGTGAGTTGGCACACAGAGTCCGACACACAACCAATATCAGCAGTAAGCTACAATCCAGGTTACTGTCTGCTGTCTGACACACTCAGAAAATGTTTACAGGAACCAATGAAATGTGTTCCAGCCTTTTAGACACTTCCTGTAAGCGAGAAGAACCAGCCGAGTGCCTGGAAATAAATCTGTTCTCAGGTCACCTCCTGGAGCTGAGGGAAGCAACAGGAGGCCAACCTAATATTTAAACCAGTGAACCTGCAGAAAACTCACACAGCCATGGGAACAGACTGAAACCGACCCACTCTGCAGTTCAAACTCTCACTAAGATGGCACATAACAGCTCATACAGGCAAACAAGTTCTGATCTGAGACCTTATTCTTTTGCCTTCCAGCTATCACACAGTCAGGATTTGTGTTGATTTCTTCAGCTATTAAGTGAAAAGTCTGACTTGTGTGTCGTTTTATATTTTTAAAAATAATTTCAACATTCACTATTATTCTAAAAACCTTAGAAATTCATTTTACACCTATAAACCTACTTTAGCTTCCAGAAAGGGATCACAGGTATCACCTGCATTCATTCCTGTGGAATGTAACTAAAATCAGGAACAGCCTGACCCAAAGCAATCCCACTGAACCACTCCCTGACCCAAAGCAATCCCACAGAACCACTCCCTGACCCAAAGCAATCCCACTGAACCACTCCCTGACCCAAAGCAATGCCACAGAACCACTCCCTGACCCAAAGCATTGCCACAGAACCACCCCCTGACCCAAAGCAATGCCACAGAACCACTCCCTGACCCAAAGCAATGCCACAGAACCACTCCCTGACCCAAAGCAATGCCACAGAACCACTCCCTGACCCAAAGCA
>CAEFZY010050210.1:0-85781 GCA_903066815.1 Brachyrhaphis roseni
GTTCTTTGTTCACTATCTGTCTAATGTAGTTCAGCACATCTGTTAAGGACAGAATACAAATTAGTAAGGTTTTTTTTTATAGACTGTTGTAACCATTAAACAATCTCCCCTTCAGTTCAACCTTATGAGTGGAGACACAAGTATTGGTAAAGATCAATGTAACTTTCAAAGGTGGCGGAGTGTTTTGTTAGCAGCTGCTGAAAGTAACTAAAAAGTTACTTTTAATGTAACTTAGTTACTTTCCAAATCAAGTAGTCAGTAATCTAACTAAGTTACTTTTTCAAGGAGTAATCAGTAATCTGATTAAAGTTACTTTTTCAAAGTAACTATGCCATCACTGCTAACAATAGTTGATGCTAAAATTATTCTTAGGTTGTCATTACTGGTACTCAATCGGCAGCAGGTTGAGAATCAGGGGTATTTGATCAAATGTATGTACTATCCCAACTCTGTCTTGGCCGTCACTGTTAAAGCTGCACAATCGTGGGATTCCCAGTTAGTCCAGTTTCACTTGAACGAGACACAATAAACGACAAACGTTGTTGTTCACACAAGAAGTGTCATGACTCTATAACATCATCATCAGTCCAACATGATGACATGTTCCAGTCTTCACCCGCTTGAAACGTTTTTATGTTTTTTTTTAATACCCGGTTGTTAAAACTTTACCACGGACAAAAACTTTTAAAGGTTGTGACGGTGCGCCGGATTGCACCATCTTTTACTATCCATCATGCGCTGCAGATGACCGTTAAATAACTTTACAGGCCAATATAGAGCCGTTCATATGATCACAGTGAGGTGAAATTGCAGATCGTAAGCGAAGGGTGTAAAGACCCTTACGACCCGCACGTGGCCGAGCAGAGGTCTGCAGAAACCGCTCTGTCCAACAGGAGCGGGCCGCCTCCGACTTCCAACCAAACCCACCTGGAAGCCATCGTGTGCTGGGAATGGTTAACCCGTCTAACGAGTGGCAGGAACGCCCCGTCGGTTACGGCTCTGGCTCTTCATGGCGTCTACTGGAGCGCAAATGAAACCTCACACAGACAAGTGACAAAAAAACATGACTAATTTTCAGATAATCTCCGGGAGGGGGGGCCATGATTATTTTTTAGTAAAACTTTTGCTAGTCTGTTGCAAAAGCATTCACACCCCTTAAGCCAGGGGTGTCCAAAGTGTGTCCCTGGGGTCATTCTGGGGTACTTCTGTAAAGCATTTACTCAGGATAGCTGAACACAAATCCACACCACACTTTTCAGATTTTCATTTGACAGAAAAAATAAATAAATAAATAAAAAATTCAAAAGTGTAATTTGCCTTTCACTTCACAAGCATACGCCTCTCTGGTTTATCACATGCAATCAGGCCTGTCAGGACAGCAAATTTTGCTAGTCGATAAATTGTCCCAGAAATTATAGTGATAAACGATAATATCGCTGTTTCAGGACCATGTTCAAGTAATATGTTGATAAAGGCGTAACAATGCAAGTTTGCCCTTTCAAAGACCAATAAACTGTACTGAAGATATTTTAAATATCCAAAATAAAACAACAAGCAAAACTGATAAATCAACAAAACTATCCTACAAAAAAAAAAGAAACTCATCAGCATGGAAATGATGGAGCTCATTTGAACTTATGCGATTAATTGTTTGCTTATTGTGACAGGCTGGTGCATTTAAATTTGTGGTTGTAAAGTGATAAAAGGTTTTAAAAAAAAGAAAAGGTGGAGCGGGTGTGAATACTTTTGCTGGACTCTGCTGAGGGAGAGTGGCGGATCAGGTCAAACAGTTACCGTCAGCCTGTGAGTGACAGCGTTAACGGGGAGGGAGGTTATATTTAAATCGTGAAGACTCGAGCTGCAGCCTTGACTCATGAGACGAGCGAAGCTGCACTTTTTTTCCACAAAAGAAAAAAAAAACTGAACAGACTCTGGGCTTTTTCCCCCCTCCCAGGTTTCCTTAAATAAGCACTGCCGGGCATCCTTATGACCTAATGACACCAAATTATTTTAAGAAAGTCATTGTGAAATTTCACTGATTTAGCAAGCACTTATCTTTGAAAGAAAAGGGAAATGTGACCACATGTACGTATATTAAAAAAACAAACAAGAATTGCAAAGTGGATCCATAACTCGGATGGTGTGCCCAATTTTGCTGATAAGTTCCAAAGCGGGTTTATTGGAAGGACAGGAGGATCGCTGCGCCTGGGGGAATAGATTTTATTGATCCGTGTTTAAAAAAAGTGACCTATTTCTTTAAAGATTCTTTCATAAAGTCCTGCTGAGGACTTCGGCGGCTTTGTTGTCAGGATGGATCCGGACGCCGGCTAGGCTCTGATTGGACGAGACAGTGGAAAGCAGGAGCACTGAGTTTTCCCACCAGGAGAGAGGACTTTGAAACGGGACCAGCTTCTCTGAAGCTCTGTCAAACACTGATTACCTGATAAACCTGTCAGATGTTGCACCGCCTGTGCAGAAAAAGAAAGAAAAGAAGTACTAAACGTCTAATTGTGGTGCCGTGTCTTGATGTGGAGGTGAAGAAGCTCAGCTGCAGTGTTGGACCTAAACATGTTGCCTTCAGGAAACTGTCTGAAATACGGTTAAAATCACTCGTTAGCCAGCCCAAAGCATTAGTGAACTGAACTAGGAGGGGTTACAATATAAAAACTGGAAGTTTGTGTTATAACAGAGATTCCTGGCACAAAAATATACCATTTCAAAGCCTGTTTATTTCCCTTTAAATTGTGCCACATTTATAAGGAAAATGCATTTGTAAGTTTAGCATGTGGGTTGTTCCCATAAGAAAACGTCAGACACCTTTACAAGTCATTTTTGTCCCCAAGTCAAATCTCAGAGTCAATAATCTCAAGTCTCTAATAACTAAAGTTAAACATTTTTAGATCAAATCCATGACACCTAGTGCATCTTTAACAAATTAAATTATCATCCAAAAATCTGCTAATAATTTCTCTATATTTTTGAAAATTGGTTACAAAAAACATTTATGTTTTAAGAAAAGAAAGGCGTTAAAACAGCATAATATTGAATCTCTACTCAGTTACATAGTGCTCTAAAAATAATTTGGAGGGTTTTAATTTTCCTCACTCTGTTATTTTAATAATACTTAAAATCCACATTTACAACCTTTGTTCTCACTTCTAAAGGATAAAGACACTCATAGCTATACTTACTTTACAACATAATGAACCAGGCAAAGTGCAGCAAGTAAATCAATGTGTTGACCTCTGGATGAGTGGAGCACGACGTGCTTTTATTTTCAGTTTTTCAGCAGGAAGTGACCTCATAATGCCGTAGCTAGCTTAGCGGCGGGAGAATGTCGAAGATTAGCTACGTTTACTTCGTTTTCTAAATGATCCAAAGCCATTTATTGCAGCGTTCAGTTGTGTATTTATTTCGTTTGTGTATTTATTGTTATGAAGCTACAGCTAACGTGAACAATTTATAATTTGCTAACTAAGAAGGGCACTCTATTAAAAAGACAGGAATCTTCAGCTCACGTACCGACTTTCCTTCGCTGTTCACCAAGACTTGAGTCTCAGGCCTGGAGGCTAAAGGTGCATTCACACCAGTCCTGTTTACTTGAACAACCTAGACAAACGTGTGCTAATGCTAGCACTAGCAGGAGAAACAGCTTGTGGTTTTTAGCCAAAGACTAGAGAAATCCTGCTACATCTGCTTCAGTGATTCTTGCTGTAGCGCCACCACAGGCGGGGAGGTCAACAGCTTTTTCAAAGGCTTTGGTTCATTTGACATAATGCAGTGTGAAAGCAAACGGCAGCAGCCGAAAACCTAACAAATGTCACAATTTTGGTAGTCGAGCCGAGTCTACCGGACTAAACACCCCAAGTCAAGTCTCAAATCTTTAATTCTCGCTACTTAGGTGTGATTGGAGTTTCAGTCTCAAACTCAAGTCGGCGTCTCTTCCCAAAGTCGGTTTAGGGGTCAGCTCAGGGTCCCAGAAAACCTTGGAGCTCCCAGCAGTGTTTTCAGGCCGATGAGAGAAGTATGGCAGGCTTATCAGCCTTCATCATTTTGCTCGTTGTGCTTTCACCCCTAAGGCTACCCTGCCACGCTCACACACATATCTGCGCCGCCATCTCTTTGCTTGCATTCGGTCTGTGTCAGCAGCAGCATGAGAAATGGGGGCAAGCTCGGTCCTCAGTTTCGTGGATATGGGCCGTGTGCCCAGATGTAAACAGCTTCTGTGAAAGTTTCCAGTTTCGTCCATTTTCGTCTCCCTTGGAAAGGTGGCATGACGAGTCTTCCCACAGGGGGTGGCAGTGCTGGAGGCGCTGGTGTCCCGCATTGTCCTCCTCTCCGTACCTGATGACGAGGGCCTTATCGCTGCATCTGCTCTGCCACTTAGCCTCCCCCCCCCCCTCTCCATTGTTTAGGGATTAAGTGCGCTCATTGTGAGGCACAGGAAGCTAAATTTGGAGCTCTCCGACACAGTTTTCCTCCTCAATGAAGTGACTTAATTAGAATCAAAGCGTTATTTTACATCATGTACAGGAAAGTGCAGAATGCTGCGTTTTTAACTGGAGTGTCTGGCAGAAGTATTCATACCCAACAACCTCAAGCTTACTGCGTTTAGTGGAGATTTTGTATTACAGAGCGTTTTGCAAATATAAATCTGAAAAGTGTGGAATGAATTGGTATGTGGCCCACTGTAATTAGAATGAACCCAGTCAGATCGCAACATTGAATAAGAATATTGTTGTTTTGCATTTTCTTAACATTGTGCAACGTTGGTATAAGAAGATGTACAGCTCAGGTGGGCGAATACTTTCAAAAGAACTATAGCAGCAACTAATCATTATTTCAATAATTGATTATTTTATCAGTTATTTTGACAATTTATCATTTTGACAAAAAAGGCACTTTCTGCAGATTTTTCATTTAAGCCTTTTTTATACAAAAATATATATTAAGAGATGCAAATAAATAATTCAATCATTTTATTGACTAAAATTTGTAGCAAGGGATACGTCTGCAGCTAAATAAAATCCTAACATCGACATGTGAAAAGCTCAGATCTTTCTGCTTGACGTCAATAAAGTGTAGAGTGAATATGTTTATTTTTTCTTTTTTTTTTTGATTAGCTGACTAATAATTGGATAACAAAATGTGCTTAATAAGAGTTTTTATTTGTTGTTGTTTTTGTTGTTTTACAGAATTTGAACCAGGTGAAGGATATGTAAAACATATTTACAGACATGTTTTTTTATATATATATATTAAATGCAAAATGTACATGTTTGTACAGTTTTGACTTAATTATTACTCAGAATATGTTCTCTCAGCAACTGGCCTTTTTTGAGTCTGAACACTCCAGTTAACGATTAGCCGATTACTGAATTAGTTTACAATTATTTCAATAATCCATTAAATCGCGATCAATCCGATTAATCGGTTCAGAAGAAAGCAACTGTTAGACATTCCTTCCACAAATCCGGCCCGTAGGAAACCAAACGAGGGGGAAACTTACGTCGTCATGAGCACAACATCCGCACCTTGAAAGAAGGATAAAGCTTTTTCTCAGCAGGGTTAATAACTCATGAAGTTAATTACGGAGCAATCCTAGAGGAAAACCTCTAAAGAGGCAGGACAAGAATTAAGACAGAGAGCGAACCTTGGAATACAGCAGATAAACTTTACTTTCCCCCAAAGGGCAATTTGTTTTGCAGGCAGCTAAAAAAAATTACAATTGATAGTAACAGAACACACATGATTCAACCAGGATATAGACGTAACCTACTGTAGTCTCTATTTGGGCCAGTCGGGTCAATTATTAATGAGGGACTCTAAACGGGACAAATGAACATTTGTAGTTGTTTTTGTACTGCACTTTATCACAAAATATCCCAGCTGCAATTATAGTAAAGAGGATAATTTGGGTCATTAAGGCTAACTTATGGTTCTTGTAAGACTTTTCATTTGTCATATTTTCAGGCTGAGGGACTCCAACCAGCAAACAAAGTAAAATGTTGAACCTGGTTCAATAAAACAGTCATTGTTGGAGCAGCTCAGCTCCGATTTGTTCTCTCATAGAATTGCAGTTTTTTGACATTTTGCCATAAGGACCAAAAATGTCAAGCTGTGAGGAATCGAGGGCCACTTTTCTTTTTTAATTAAAACTGAAAAATGTTCATCTCTACAATGATTTACTAAATAGATATTTTAATAAAGCAAAGTAGCCAAATCATTGTAGAAAATGATCTGTAAATGATTGTCAGTCCAAAATAATGATAATAATAATGATTTTGCAGCATTGATGCTTTTTTTTTGATGACAAATAAAAAGTTTTTGCAACTTATTTTGTGTGTGTTGGGGAAGGGAGGATTTATCCAATTGTTTTTTTAAAGACATTGCCAAAACAACACAAAGTATTTCTTTTTAGGAAGATTGTGTCTAAAAATCTAGAATTAATGGCAAACTCGCTACATTCGTGAACTGTGGACAAAATCCTCCGACGGGCCACAAATGGCCCCCGGCCCACAGCTTTAACATCAACGTGCTTTTACTTGCGTTGTTCTGTCACACATAATTCAACAAAAAGGTGGATGGAGTTTGAATACTTTTGCAAGGACTTGTAAATGTGCAAAACAATCTGAATGTTCGACCCGCAGAAACGCAAAAAAAAAGTGACATTTTAGGCTGAAAAGTCAGAGAGAAATCTGAATTTCACTTTGAGAGAAAACTTGAAGTATCTCTTCTTCTTTTTTTTTTGCAAACCCTCTGACAAGCAGGAAAAGAGGTGACGCCTTCAGTCCACAGTGAGCCACAGTCACAAAGAGAGGGTGACCTTGCCTTTGGCCTCTTGGCTGTCTGACAAAGCAATCCCCATGCTGTAGCGCAGTACGGCTGTCCTCTAAATGAAAGTAGCTGAGAGGCGAAGGGCAAAGAAGCCTATGGAATATCAATGTGCGATGCTCTCAATTAAGATTAAAGCTTCGAATGGAATCCTATGGAGCTGCTTCCCTAAGAAACGCTTGACATTTTACCCTTGCTGACTAGATGGGAAAAAAAAGACCAAGAGGGTCCACCACTAACTAGCCGCCCCCATCCTCAGCTGGCTGTGTCGTCTTTCTCCGAATTCGCTCTGTAGATATTGACTTAGGCTACAGTCACACTTCTGAGAAATAAGTGAAAGGGATCATCTTACTGCCCGTGGATGATAAGAATGCTGAAATATGAAAAAGCGTCGGGATCAGCAAAATGACAAACCAGGACTCGGGGAGGTGGTGGTGGTGGTGGGTGGAGGAGGGGATGGAGGGGGGGATACGAGGCAGTCATGATAAACCCTTGGAGACAAATTCCCCACAGCTACAGACGGAGAAATGAGGAGCGGCGGCGAAAGGTGGTGGTGGGGAAACAGAGGGGAAAGAAAATATACGTCGCCCGGTTTAAATGAATGTTTAAAATAGACACTCATTAATTTAAAATACATGTATCCCCTCAGAGCCGAGGAAGAAAAAAACACTGAGCAGGCTGCACCTGCACGACTTTTCTACAGATAAAACAAAAAAAAAGACAACAAGCAGAAGGATTTGTCTTTCAAAAAAAAAACTCTATGATCTGATTTGAAGTAGATTTATTACATGTGAACGTCACTCAGCTTCTGTGTAACAAATGAAGCAGGCCCACACCTTTATTTATTTATTATTTTTCTTCATTCCCCCCCCTCTCTCTCCACGTTTTCTGCCACTTAGCAGTGCGATTTTTGAGCTTTGTTCCTTTAAATCAATACAACGTTTTTAGCAGTTTGTTAAGATTCAGCAGATGTCGTTTCTGGCCTTGGGTTTGAATGTGAAATATGAGCCGGTGTTTACTTGGAGCGGCGCTGCAGCGCACTTCCCGGTGATTTACAGAGCGCCATGTTGCTTGTTTGCCTCTGATCTCGAAGATTAATACAGATTATGATGATGTTTGCAGTGTGGATCTGCCAGTGCCATCACATATACAGCGACTCGTACCAGCGCTCCTTTTATTTGCTTTACAGCAGAGTAACACACACACACAATGCATCATATTAAGTAGACGTTTAATCCGAGCTGTCAAATTAGTAAGAAACACGTTTGTTTTTTGATTTTTTGCTAATTTTATTGAAAGCGTTGTACCTCCAGATGGAGCTAAGCGATATGCTGATCTAATGTTTTGCTGCTTAGAGTAAGACAGCCGGGACTTATTATGAATACAGTGAAGAAAATGGGATCAAAATGGAGGCAAGCGTGTAAACTCCACCCTTGATAAACAGAATTCCACATCACGCTCCAACTCTGCAGTTAACTGAATCAATGCAATTCCACTTGTGCTGATCTTGCAGACTGAGCCCCTTCCCCCCATCCTCCCTCTCTTTCTCTATCTCCCCCTCTCTAACACACACACAGAGAGAGAGAGAGACACACACACACATCTGTCTCCCTCCACGCACAGGTCTACCCATCGTAACACATTAGCAGCAGAAGCCATCACACAATCAAGACAAGGCAGTGTATGAGACGTCAGGCCAATTTGTTTCCTTCTCCGAGCTACATCGCATTAACAGGGTGGCTATACCCTTGAGCTAAATCCAAGTTCACGCAGCTGAAGCGCGCCGCTGGACAGCAGGGCAGCGGTGTCAGCACTTTCCAGACGAGAGGATGTTGACATGTATCCAGAGGACTGACATGTATGAAACAGGCCTGACAGTATATATTTTTTTTAAATAAAAAAAAGGTCCTCTGGATGTTTCTCTTTTCTTTTTTTTTGAAGCCCTGGAAGCTGAAAATGGTGTCATTCAAAAATATGTTCGCTTAAGTCAGAGGTCTGGAGATGGGATCAAACTGTCGAATAAGTGAAAGGATTTGCTTGTTAGCTTAAATAGTGAATCGACCAATCACACGGCTGCACACAGTGTCGAGGAAGAAAAACGGGCTTAACATGGATGAGCTGGTCTGAGTGTTTGCTGGGAGTTTCTTTTAGGGTGACATAAAGGGGTCTCACAAAGTGAAAATATCCACCGAGAGCCAGTTGTAAATGCCCTGTTGATGTTAAAGGTCAAAGAGGTGCAGGTCTTTAAATTTTGTCTTGACGCAATTATTTAATCTTGAGTCTTGACCTCAGCCACACTGTTCAGATTGTAATGTCAGAATTTGGGTTAAACATGTCAAGATGGATCCCTCATGTCTTAAATCAATTGTTCAGGACGCTGTTGGTGCTGTGAGGATTTTGGCGGACGCCTTCTTTAAACCTGCCAGTGCAGGAACAAGAACATCATCACGAATGTGCAGCCACCAAATCTGTGGCAACTGTGGGATGCCATCATGTCAGTATGAACCAAAATGTTTTCATACACATTTTGGCGTAAACTTGTTAAGTCTACACCACGAAGAGTTAATGCGGTTCTGAAGTCAAAGTGCACCCAGTAAACTGGATGGTGGGTGTATGTTTCCCGTCTCCTCAGGATATTATACAGTAACTCTTAACAAATCTACCTCTTTGTCCTCACCGGAGCAGAAGATAAATGTGACTCAGCGTCTTTAGTCAATACTGCCATTATCTGCTGTCTGCCTTGCTTAATTAAACATATAAGTGGCCACCCAATAACTAACGATAGCCATCATCCTGTTCCGTGACGCCACTGGATTTGGCGGAACCGCCACTTGACCCCGGTGAGGATTGACCGCCGTTACATGCTGCGACGGTATCCTCCCTATGCCGCTTCTCTTCCCCCGTCGCACGTCTCAGGATGTGGCTCTCAGCTTTCCTCCCCAAAAACAAAAAAAGAAAGAAAGGGAAAAAAAACTGTTGGAGGGAAAATGCAATTACTGGGAGATTATCATACTGCTTCCGTTTGACTTTTCTGACTGAATTCATGAATACATATGAATCCATCTTCCATCTCAATCTGAACTCCCCCTCTTCTTCTCCTCCTCCCCTCCACTCCTCTCGCCCGTCTTAAATGTGTCACATCTGTTTGCGCCTGGTGGTATTTTCTTTGTTTCTTCAAAAGTGTGTTCTCGCAGTAAGACGCAAGTATTACCCCAAAAAAGCCCGACCCACATACTTCTCAAATAATGAAGCATTAAAAAAAAATAATCTCTGCATACTTTTGCTGGTGTGGAAAAAAAAACAATTCAAATGTATTTCAGCAATTTTATAGTAAAGTTGTGCGTTTGTGTGTGGTGGATTTCTCTGTTTATTGCTGTGGTCAGATGAAGACGGCAAAATGTCACAGGAACCTCGACTTGTTTCAGATTGATGACCAAGGATTTTTCATCTTTTTTTTTTTTCTGAATTTACATATATTGTCTATTTTTACTATAATCTCTGAGACTGTCAGACTATTCTCAGTTTCAGAGGAATAAGTGCTTCAGCACAGCCTCTGGATTCAGAAATGATGTAATACATTCGGTCAGTAGGTGGCAGTAGTGTCAAAATCAACATCAAAAGGAAGTTAAAAGGAAGACTCTGGCCCTGGATAAATACTTGCCACGCTAACAAATCTCCACAAAGCAGCCTTATTTTTCCTATTGATATTATTTACCTTTATTTTTTTTTTCCTCCTCATGTATTTAATAAAAATAGAGTAAAGACAGAGAACGGCATGTAGGGAAAAAAATTAAAAAAATTTCTTCATTCACTGTTGTGGCTTTGAAAACAGAAAGCAAAGACATAAAATGTGACTTTTTACTAAATCATTCGTATTACTTTTTGAATATACAGTCCAAAGAGTACAATCCATCCAATATCCGTACCGTCTTATCCACGCAGGGAGAAAAGCATGTTAGCAGAAACCATAGAGCAGCAACATGCAGTTCAACGTGATGCACCAATGAAGCAACTGAGGACAACCTGAAGTCGACGCCTTGGTTAAGGAAAACAAACTGGATCGCAAAATATGGAGAAAAATTGTAGAAAGCTTGTGACATCCACAGCAGCGAGTCGATCGTGTGGATGACCTCACAAGAAGAAGGTCTGACAATGAACATACCAAACAGTGGGGTGAAAAGAATATATGACCCAGTATTTCAAATGGTAATATTTGGTTTAAAATGAATGATTTTTGTGTGAAGTTTAATTCTGTGATTTAAATGACTATATATATATATATATAAACACCCTGATTTGATGTCCTGTTCTCCGTGTCATTTCTGTAAAGTTTGTGTTTGTCTTAAAAAAACATTTTCATCTCATTCACCTACTTCATGTCTGTGTACAGTTGGGTCCCACCAAAATAAAACCAATTACCCTGAATGAACCCTATCCTGTCTGTATTTATAACCAGGCAGGGGCGTCATATAGGGGGGGAAAGTTATGACAATTCTAAGAGCCCCTGACCAACAGGGGGCCCTCCACAATGTATTTACTTATTTTTTGTTCATAGAAATAAAAAAAAATGGGGCCTTGTCAATTACAAAATTAATCAACAATTAAGATTGTTTTTAGCAGTAAAAATTAAATGTTCCCACTCCCAGACCAAAAAACACACATCCATATTTGCCCTGAACCTCCTGGATCTACATGAAATGGTTCCTTCCTGCTTGGAGCTGCAGGTGTTCAGCAGCAGGCAGTGGAACACAAGAACGACTGTGGCTGTTACTATGCTGCTTAGAAAAATGATAAAGCCAGGTTTTCAAAAAATAAAATAAATAGAGAGAGAAAGGCAAGAGTGTCAATTTATAACCCAGTTTTTCTCCGAGAGGTGGGTAGACTGTGTGAGATTATCAACCATTTAGCATAGTTAGCTTAGCTACAGACTGTTTGCCTCCATTTCACTAGCATTTAATGAATTAAGGAAAAAATTACCAAGATATTCATATATTTAACTTGTCCCTTTTACCACACTTAACAGATGAGTCAGTCAGCAGCAGCTCTAACCTACGTCCCTCCTGACCCGTCCTCTCCTGACAGAAATTAATGCTGCAGTATGTAACTTTTATAAAAATATATTTGTTTACATATTTGTTTAAACTGTCATTATGTTGTGACTCTATGGTATGAGAGATAATCTGTGAAAAATCTATTTCCTCTGCCGTCTTCCAGTGCTATCTAGAAACTAATCAGAGACAGCAGAGTTTTAGTGCTGTCAATCTAGGGTGACCATATTTGGGTTTCTGAAAAGGAGGACACGTTTTTTTTGTTGGCGGGGGGAGAGGGGGGTACTGGGGGGTACTTCATAATCAAGCACACATAATGCAACGTGATTGGATTTGGGGAGAAGAAACCTGGAATGGAGTAGTGGAACGGAGTGGCAATGTAATCACAATGCACTGTAAGCTATGTAATGTGTTTTGAGGCAGTTGACCAAAATCCCGGACGATTTTTAAATTCCCCCCGGACATTTTTTTAGGTCTGAAAAGTAGGACATATCCGGGAAAAAGAGGACATCTGGTCACCCTGTGTCAATCACAATCTCATGTGGTGCTGCTCATCCTTATGCTGCAGCTAGCATAGCCTGTTGTGAGTGCTCAGTGTAGTTAGCATAGCTACCAGTGATTGCAGATACACGTTTTTCCTGTAATGATATGTTGTTTCTCCACCATTAGCACATTTAGCAGTGAGTGAATGAGGATGATTGACAGCACTAAGACCCTCCTACTGCTTCTGATTGGTTGTTTTGGCCAGAACGTTGCATTACTTTAGCCAGTAATAACAGCTCAGGGACAAGGTAGAGGAGATTGATTGTTTTCATAGATTATCTGTCTCATAAACTGGCACGACAGCTTTAAAAAATATGGAGAAAGCATATTCTTTATTAAAGTTATATACTGAAGCTTGAATAAAATGCAACTACATAGCATTTTTTGAGAAGTCTGGATTGATTCATGTGTATTTTGCATATTGCCTATGACTGTTGCTCGTGGGGAGAGACATTTCAGTAATCTAAAACTAAGAAAAAAATAAAGCAACCTACTTGCAAACTGTACGTGGACTGTTGGATGTTAAATTCATGAGCAGTAAATATTGTGCTAGTTATCAGCAAGCCCTTAAAATTGTGACGCTTTTGATTCAAATAGACTCAAAAAAATTTCAATATGGCCGCTCCTCGCATCAACAGTAGTAAACTGTGGTGAAAATATATTTATTTTAATTTCTGCAGTGGGACACGATTCCTCCGATGTAAAGTAACTCATCACACACATCTGGTGGCTAATGTTGCTTCCTGCGGTGGCACAGCTAGTTATTAGGGTTAGGGAGAACATTTTTATTTTATATTTTTCCCCATACGTTGGTTTGGACTACTTTTTCTCATTAAATGAAACCATTTAAACACATTTTAATTACTTACATTGTGTCTGTGTTATAAACAAAATGTTTGTTAATCTGCTATATGAAAATGAGAGAGAAAAAAAAAAGAAAACTTTGCAAAAGGGGCAAACGCTTTTTACAGCGTTTTAAACTGCGTTGTAGATATCTGAGATTTTTTTTTTTTCCACATTTTCGCCTGAATCAGTGTTCTGGGTTTGTGAATGCTCACATCAGTCCCGTCTCTGGCCTCTGCTGGACACTGTCATCGGTGCACTTTAATTCCAGCTAGAAAAAAAGAAAAGAAAAGAAAATGCCCAGTCATGTTGTTGACTGATTGATTCAGTAATGATAGCACATAAAAAGCAACACAGACAGCTACTGAAAGGCTTAAAGCTTCATTTTAAATGATGTGGGATTCACAAAAAATAGGATTTTATTGCTTAATTTGTTGGCTTTAATGGCTGAACACCAGCATTTCTACCACCGTAATTAAAGCATTTCAAACAAACACAGAGTGCTACTGCTCCGTGAATGTCCTCTAAATTAAAACGCAAGCCGTCCACGAAACAGGCGGCTCTCCTTAAATGAGGGCTGCCAACAACCTTTGGACTTCACCACTACTCCTGCTATTAGCTCAAGCTGATGGATCATTTAACAGGCAACCGAAGCAGGCAGATGGATAATGAATTGCATGGCAAATCATTGCTGGGATCGATGGAAGACATGCATCAATACATGGATAGAGAGCTGCTGAAACAGACACCAGGGCTAATGTGGAACAGCATTGGACATTATTGTGTTGTGCATGCGGTGCAGGAGGCTAATACAAGCTGGTCCTCACTGATAAGGTGTCCTTTTAAATAATGCAGATGACAAACGGACTTTGATAAGCTGAACTTAAAGGGCTAGTTCGGGGTTTTAAAAAAGTGAGGCTCTGTTAGAAGGTTACAAACCTTTCATTTCTTACCAACAGACTCCTGGAGTCCCCATTGAGTAGAATAAAAAACAAACAGATCGTCAAATTCTTCTTACGTGTTAAACAGCAGAAGTTTCAAATAAGAAACAGGGTTTTGATTCGCAAGCCATTTTACAAACATTTGTGCAATTTTCACGTTTGCATCCACAGTAATTTACAAAATGAGAGATTATTTCCACAGAAATCCGAGGGGAAAGAAAGGAGGTGTCTCAATAACGATCTTCCTGTGCGAAACGCTTGCTGAGAACTGAACTTTAAAAAGCATTTCTGGTCAGAGTCTGATACAAAGTAAGATGGAAGAAAATAAATAAATTATTTTATAAATTAAGCCAATTTAACACTCTGAATATAATTTGGTCAAATCCCAGGTCTGAGGATTAATTTATTCCTTCCGCTATTAACTTTGTTTTTATTTATTTTTTTGAGGGCGGGGGGGTTGTTTTCAGAAGCGAGCTAGTGGCATTAAATTGCAGCGACTGATTTTGATTTATTTTCAGTTTTATTAGTGTCATTAGATTTATAGTTTTGTTTTTGGAATTGGGGTTTTACTACGCAGTAGCAAAAAGCCCCATTGGACGCCATTTACTCCTGGATGCTCAGCCTTCCCCGCAAACTGAGAGAGAATCGTGGCTCATTTTCTGTTTAGTCAATTAAAAATCACAATCCTCTGGTTACTTTGTCTGCTATAAGCTCCATGATCATGGATAAATGAATATTTAATATTTAGTTAAACCCTGTTACATTTCAACCAAAATCAAATTCGGAAAGCATAGAATCTGTGACCATAATGGGCATAAATACATACATACTGATACGTATAGAGACAGTTTGAGAAAAGGAAGGAGTAGTGAAGAAAAAACAAAAAACTGAATGTAATCAATAATATACAGCCGTCACAATGAGGCCGTTGATTGTAATGTTTCTTACTTATCCGGTTAACTATTTGGTCTTCTTCCTGACAAGTCACTGCAACTCAGGGAACTTGATGTCCTTTAAACGCTTTGAAATCAGAGAAATTATAAACAAGCAAAACGGAAATGCAATGCAAAGATGCCATGAGAGTAAAACTCGGGAGCATGAATGAAGCCAGCGCGGCACAGGGAGATACGAGAAAAACACATCGCACAGAAACAAACTGTTTTAATGAACGCCTGAACATGTGCTGTTCAGGCGTTTAGGAAAAAACATGAAGGACACATTATGAATCAGGACCTTATTGCAGAGCTGGGTGCTGCAGCACAAACAGAGCGTGCAGCGCAGTCACAATGGCAACATGAATCATGGTTTAAAAAGCCATGAAATAATTATATAATAGTGATGATCAACAAAACTGCTGGGTAACGAGTAAATACGCCTACTGGTCACAACACACTGCAAAAGATTGAAGTTTTTCCCCTAGATGTTTTGATCCAGCTGAGCTAGCCACAAACTTCTCCTTCCCCTTTCCTCTCAGCTTGCAAAACACCGATATCGTTTTATTCTGGCAGTTTGTGGAAATGTCAATGTTTTTGCACAACCAGAGAGATTTTGACCAAATTAATTAATCATTATTTGTTGGGCATAAGATGACAGACTTCAGCTGACAACTGGAGTGCCTTTTCGTTTACACAGTCTATGCAGCTAGTGTGGCTGGCAGCACCCGGTTTGATGGATGTGACGCAGGAACACTTATGAGACATGCAAGTTGGGTAACGTTGGTGCAAAGCCACTGGCCAGAACTAAAGAAAACACTGATTTGGTCCAAGTATATTAAAAAGTTACATCGGTCATCAAGTTACTTTATGCAATTCGTGAAGGTTTTAGCTTTAAACCAAAACGGTTTCCCTCAAACCAGCTGCTAGCTTCAGCCTCAGTGATCAAATGATCTGGGTAGAAGTACTGCATCAGCTTCTCCCGGCCTTTTAACAGAAATTCACTTCAAAAATCCTGAAATATCCCTTCATGTTTATCTGCTGCTGAGGCATCAGTTCATTTTGTGCCCACTGATGACAGTCACACACACACACACACACACACACACACACACACCCCCACACACACACACACACACACAGTCTTAAGGACATTTACCACAACCATGTGACACTCTAAGACAAAGTGTCAAACAAACCTAACAAAAGGACACATCTGTCTTTTTGGTACAAAACACAAAGTCTCAGAAAGCCTTTCTCAGGTCGTACAAGCAAACACCGGGAGGAACTGGAAGTATTTATTTCCCTCTGATAAACAACCGATATCATCACCGAGGTTACAAAGTAATCCTGAGCCAAGGTGGAAAAAGGGGCACACGGTGGCGTTGGGGGAGCAGCCCGCCACAGGGGTTGAACTTGTCTTGGCCTCAGGTGGTCCTGTGACTAGACCCTGAGTCACCTCTGCAGCACTGGACGTTTTGGACTTGTGGTTTCAACAGCCACCGGCAGTGACTGATAATTTCCTCCAACAGTGGTCCAAAAAAAAAAAAAAGTAGGAGTTCTAAAGTATCTGGGTGGCAAATACAGCATAGCAGTTTCTCATGGCCTCGTGTCATAAATCTGGGGTGAATGGCTGGTTTCACGGTGGGTGCTGAGGAGCAGCTGTACTCCTCTAAAAATAGCTGCTGCTGCTGCTGCTGCTGCTGCGGGACCCGGCTTGTTGAAGCTCAACATTGCAGATTAGCACAAAGAGCCCGTCAACAGCACTTTCCACCTGCATTGGCCCGAGTGCGCGGCCTCGCGCGTCAGCATTACAACACAGGAAGCGGCTTGAGTGTTGCGCAAACGCGCGTGTCACTGCGTCTGATTTACTCACCCAAACAGCGGCCAGATCCTGACCAGCACATTGCAGGACGCAGTTTGTTTCCGAGGGGCTGAACGGCCCGTTATCGCCGCGTGTGGCCCGAGGCGGGACGGTGCAGTGACAACAACCAGGCAGGCCGCCATGATGCGACACAAACCTCACCCCCCCTCACCGAGATGGCCCGGCTAACATAGAGTCATCATGACAAAGCGCGGCTACACCGAGTGGACCTCAGCACATTTTTATCACTGTTTCCTTTTTAGTCAGACTCTTTCTGCAAATTAAGGAACAGACTGAAATCCCAACATTCAGCCGATTCGGGTTGATAAAGTGCCCACGTGCACGCACGTCGGTTTGTGTGCACAGCATGTGGGCGGGCACACCTGTTCGGGCGTCTTTTAGGGTCAATGTAATTGCTTAACACAGAAGCTGGTGTTTAGATTTGGCCAACAGCTCCTGTGGGAGTCACTATGGCTCACAATCTGACTAATGAAGGCCAAGTAATCAGGCCTCAAACTCACCAGCCATGTTAGCTGTAATTAAAAGGTTTATGTTTGGTGTCAGGAGAGCCATCCGAGTCTGTTCAGGCCGTTTCAGGAACCCGATTCTTGCCTAAATCAGAAGCTTTGACGTCCTGGATGATGATTGTTTGAAACTAGACTGTGGCAACACAAACTGAGCTACACACATGTGATGTGGGAGATTTTGTGAATGCATTTGTCCCCATCAAACCTCTAGGCATGCAGCAACTACAAACTCGATCGCTTTTTATTAGGGTTTTATGTGCTAGACCAGCACAAAGTATGCAAGAGAACCTGTTTTAGGTTGTAGACAACTAAACGCTGGGGTGGATGTCCACCTGATCTTCACAAACTCTTTCCACCCAATCATACTGAGCTGGAACGAAATTTTAGTCTGTAAATGTGGAAGACTGGTTGGTGTACGCCAAAAGTCTTAAAGCTGTACTTGTAGTGAAAGGCGTTGATACAAAGTGTTGACTCAAGCAGCTGAATACAAATGTTCACCACATTTTTCAGATTGTAATTTGCGAGAATTTTGAGCCATATTGCAATTGAGCAATACCTTGTGCTGGCCTATAACATAAAATCCCAATGAAATGCATTAAAGTTTATTTCTATAATGTTAGCATGAATACTTTTTTGCTAATGGATAGTGATTGGATTAACAAAAACATGCATGACAATAGATAAAAATGCAGTGAACAGCACTTGGTCCTGGAGGCCTCAAAGAAAGACAAACAGGAAGTGGATTTCACCTAAATCCAGTGATACCAAATCCTCCTCTGAGATCTGCAAATCCTAAAAGAAATCGCATAATTTATGTTTCAACAATTGTGGTAAAACAACACATTTCGCTAAACGCTGGTGAGAAGTTTGAAGCCTCATTTACATTTGAATCCGTGGTGTTTTTCTGAACACACGGGCACTTACGTCGACTGAGTAGTAGAATTAGAGCATGCCGTAACGGATGCAAAGATATACCATAACACCTGCTGTCAGACACGTTCACATCCACAAGGATGCTTTTACCCAGCATGCACCAGGAGAGCCTCAGCCAGCACATCTCCTATGATCACAAGTGACCTGATGAGGACGGCACCTTCTCTCATGCGTCACAAACCTTAAACACACACAGCTGAAAACTGAACGACAAACACCAGAACTAAAACTTCTGCTTTGTCAGGACAAGCTGTCAAAGAGAAACACAGTGGTTCTTTTTGTGTGTGTGGGGTGCGTGGGTGTGTGTGTGTGTGTGTGGGGGGGGGGGGGGGGCTGGGAAAAACAAAAAAACAACCAAAAAAACACTTGCTCTTTTCTCGCGGAGGAATTTCTCACCCATCACCTCTGCTTTACCTGAGCACTCAGCTCCCTCTGGTGGACGAGCGGAGCAAGTGTTTCAAACCGACGCGCGGGAATCTGGGTACGGTGTGCCCGACGTGACGCTTTTAATTAGAGGAAAACAAAGCAAACAACAGTTTTAGTTTTTGTTTCTTTTTAATTGTCTCTCACGAGGAGGACTCCGCGCCTCTCTCTCCGTTTACCAGTGAGCCGAGTCTCATTGTGAGGGTGCAGGCTGCGGTCGCCCACTGCTTCCTTGATTACAGCCAGTGGTTTGCTTTGCAGCAGCCAATTAAAATCAAATACCATTCTCTCCCCATATTACCAACCATTGTGTTTATTTGCAGATCAATTCCCCTCAGCTGCGCCGTTTTGCATAATGAGCGCAGAGGCTGTTTGATGTGCTTGCCCGGGTGGGGACGCCCTGCTGCTCCCACCTCATTGTCATGTAGCAGTTTGGAAGCTGCTCCGAGTTTCCTGACGTCCCGTGTTGCTTTTAGAAAACATTTGTACCGCCGATGTTCGTGCAAAATTCATTTGTTGGCTGCGACATTTCTCTTTAGGGCATTTCTTTTAAAACGAGGAGCCAGCACAAAGTGGAATTGTCGGTAATTTCTTCGAACTTGCAATTAACCGATCATTTAATTAACCGATATGAGGCAGGCCGTTTCTGAGGCCATTAACTTCTAAAAAGAAAAAAAGTTTTCAAGTGCAGTTCTTCACACAACTGGATGCACTTTGGAGAATGTCAACAATCGATCTTCCTTTATTTCGCTATTGCACTTGTCACGTTTTTGTCCCCTCTGTTCAAATATGTCTAATGGAATAATTGACATAAAATTCACACCAGATCAACAACGACTCAAGTAATCCACACACACACACACAAAGAAATCAACGCAAATTTGTCCATAACTGAGTGCATTAAGCACTTATGAAAGCCCCCCTTTTTTAAAAGTAATAACTTTAAAATGTTTCCCATGCAGGGAAACCAGTCATGTGATTTTTGACCCGTTCTCCTGCACAAACTGCGTTAAAAAGGTTCTGGAGGTCCATTTTATTCACTCCGATCCTCAGTTGTTTTCAAAGATTTTCAATTGGATGCAAGTCAGGCGATTAACTGGACTATTCCAGGAGTTTTACTATCTTCCTCTGGAACCAATTAAGAGCTTCCTAGGCTGTTTAGGACTAGCATCATGGAAATTCACACTGATGTCCTGTAGAGGTTCACCAATCCGATTCTAACAACTGTACCAGTCCAGATATTGAAAAAAATTGTCCATCGGTGACCACGAGCCTGTAAGGGCAGATCTATTGAGTCATATTTGACCAAGGTAAGTCAATCTATTGTTTTTGTCAGTTTCAGTTTTTGTATGATCTATTTCACATTGGATGCTTTACTCCTAATTCTGCTGAGTGAAGACGTTGCTTTTACATGTTTGGCCAATCTTGTGAAGCTATTGGTAAGTGTGTTGTACTGGTGTACAGTTATCAAATACATTTGTATCTCAGTACATTTGTTTTCTGTGTTAAAAAAAGAGAAACGATTTAAGTCAGTTCAGCACTGTTATTCTGTATCGGATCTTATCGGCCTATGCTAAAGTGAAAAAAATGGATCAGTACATTTTCTGGTACATTTCTCTATTCACCCTTCCTTCAGCGATATGAAGTCTCCCAGGATCCTTTGCTGTAAGTCAGCCCATACTTTACAAACTTCAGTTCGGACATGCTGTTTTTGTGGAGGGGTGAGCAGAAAATCACAGTTGGCGCAATTATTGTAACCGCTAACGAGTACTATGCCATGTGAATCATTATGTAATTTGAACTTTTTCAGGTTGAGCAGAGTGAGTGTCTCAGAGAATCTTGATTCTAGAGTCCAGTCCCTGTGTGCCTTTCACCACCGCTTTCAACGTTTTGTATTGAGCTAATCAGAGGGCAACGTGAAGTTTGAGAGGTTTGTCGCTGTTGGTTTCACAGAAAAAGTGTGACCTTTTAGCCCCAGCGTCTCCTGACTACCTCTGTGATTTTACATGTCTGACCAATGTGTGTCTTTCTCAATCACTTTCAGGTTGAGAAAGACACACCTATTTCACAGCCAGGTAGCTGGCTGTGAAATATTTATTAGCCAGGAATTACGTAACTGGACTTATTGGTACAGGTTGCATCATATCACGGTATCAGAAGTCACTAAACTCCTGAGAGCAACCCACTCTTCCGCAAACGGTTTTAGCAGCAGTCTGGGTGACTAAAGACAGAGATTTACACACCTCTGTCCCTGGAAAAGATTGTGCATGTAGTTATAACTGTTAATACTAACAGGTTATTGATTTGGAAAGCTTTTCTCCTTAACACATAACGGCATACAACTGATAACTGGATGTTTTATTTATTAGGATTATCTTCGGAGCAAACAGAAGAAATTGATAAGGGTGCAAATAGATTTTGACAGCAAAACTGAATTTATTAATATGCGTGTTTGAGAAATCCTTTAATCATGGAAACCATTCAGCTGTGCAAAATGCCTGGGTGGCCTGAACGTCGACTTTGAGACGAAGCTCCTCCTTGGAGCTGCAATTTAATAGCTTCTGCCTCACAGAGCGGCCCTCCTCTGTGGCTCCATTACTCAGCTCCTATAGACTAGCCAGCAGCAATTAGCAAACACCAGCTAAGCCTATTAAACGAGCTACTTCTCAGTCCAACACTGGTAAAAACGTTGCTACAGGGTTAATTGAGGAGCCATGTTGTGATGACCTCCTGAAGGCAGTTTTAGAAAGAGCAGGAGTTTCTTAAAGAGACAGAAGCCCAATTTGAAGATGCTAAATTACACATCATATTTTATATATACTGCATTTTTTAAGCAATTTATGTTAACATAGTTACTTGATTGTGATTTACAGCACAATCAAGGCACACAATTGCCTGGAAAACACACATACTGCCCCTTTAAAAACAGTCTACCTCATGTTAAACTCAGAGTCCAATGTCCTTGCTGTGTTTACTTCAGCTATTTTTTTATTCTACATTAATCTGTTGAAGAAGTAATATCAAACCTAGAAACATAAAACCAAAGGAAATTGTTATTAAACCATCTTTACTCTGACAAAAGTAACATAACGTGGTTACTGCTCCTTTATGTTGTAAGGGGATTGATTTGTCATTTTTTTTATTTTTAGGACTAATATTTTTGTTGCCTGACTATAATCCTTTCACATCAATCCTACCGATTCCTGATCTCTGTGAGGTTTTAAAACTTCCTCTTTGAGGACAAAAGCAATCTCCACATGATTTTATTACACCTCCTATCCTTTGTGTAGTTAAACATTTCTCTCATAAATCTCGGCGTGAGTGATACATTTATTACCTCCTGCCTTCTGAGCACACTTCAGGCCAGCATGAAGACACTAACCTGTTTTATATTTACAGTATGGACCTTTGTTCTTAATTGAAATACTAAAAAAACGTTCCTGTTCAGCCATGGATCACCAAACAGGCTGTTTAACGACACTCTGATGCAAATGGAGGTGTTTTTTTTTAAGTGATTGTAAATGGATATAGAAGGTAATATTAAATGCTGTGCAAAACATTTCTGCAGTTTTTGCTTCTGGCAAAATATATTTTTTATTGCCAGGCAAATATAATCTAAGTAAATGCAAAAAAGCAGTTTTCACACGAGTGCTTCAGAGCAGAAAGAAATGAAATGCAACCTGACCCCATGTGGAGATATAACATCCTCATTGTTAAAACATGAATTAAGTTTTGTTAACATTTTTATGGACAGCTGAGATAAATTACACCAGCCACACCAGACTATAATTACCACCAGAGCTCTGGAATCCAGAAATCGCCTAAACAGAACCTGTCTGACAACATGAAGTAGGCTGAAAGATCTTAGAAAATAACACACTTAGAAGAAATTCAAAAATGATTCAAAGATTAGAGACAAATTCACTGACATTTATCAGTCTGAAAACTAGGGCCAGGTTGGTTTGGATGGCTTTTTTTCTCTTACTAAATAAAATCATCAGCATTGAAAAACTAAAATTTTTGCAATTACCGTATTTAGAAAATGGGTGAGCTGAAGAAAGAAAAAAACAATAAACGTGAAAAAAAAAAGAGAAATTCTGTAATACTTCTTTACAGCACCATAAACACAATTGTCAAATTCTTCCAAAATCTCATCTGTGTGTGTGTGTACTTAGCATTTATCCTGTCCTTTACTTGTAAATCTCCTCTTCTGAATTCACCCTGGACAGAAAGCTGTGATTGGCAGCATAATCAGAAGAGGTGCCAGAATCACAGATGCAGTCTCTCGACTAATTGCGTGAAGGCCCCGTGGCGAAGGCAGCGCAGGTGCTCCTTCCCTTTGTCGACTCACTTTGCCGTGCGCCGCTTCCTTTGTGTCTCCTGGAACTCTGAGCAAATATTTTCTGTGCTCTTCCTCGTGAGAACGTAATTGCAAATTAAAGCAGAAAGAGGATAAATGGGAAAACAAAGGAAAACACGAAGACGAGGTCGTTACGTGGAAAATTGCCGACTTTTATTTTTCGAGGCACGGTGAGAGCCAGCTGCTCTCCAGAACGATCTTTGGAAGTAGTTACAGCAGCACAAGGCACATTTGAATAGCTAAAACAGTGATTCCGTCTGGTTTTCGCTCATACTACAGCAGGCTTGACTCACATCTTAGAAACTGTTGTCATTCTGCTGCCTTTGGTTGAAAATTTCTGGCATAATTTAATGGTAATTTACAACCCAGCACCTAAAAATTATAGAGAAATCTTCAGGAAAAAAAGTCAAAATTATCAGCTAAGAATTAAAACAAAGAAAATATCTATAAAATAAATTTCAGTAGAAGCCAAAAGTGTTCATTTAGAACAAAGGAAGCATCTCGACACCTGCAACCTTGAAGGGTTGCAGGTGTCAAGGGCCTTCAAGCCCTTCAAGCCCTTGCTGCAAGGGCTGCTCCCTTGCAGCCTTCAAATCCCTGCAGATGAGCTAGTGCACACATCTGGCTCTTGGCCACGTGCCCATGCCCCCACTTTCGGCAGGCGGTCCAGGATTTGTGTCTTTGTGGATCCTCTGCCTGCTGCCGCGAGCGGCTCCAATGCCCTGAGTCACGTTGGTGACGTCCGCCAGCTCTCGCCTCTCGGTCAGGGAGGTCACGATGTGTTCCAGTTTGGAGCGGATGGCTGAGTAGTGGCTCCGCCGCTCTTTGGACAGCTCGTGAAGGGCGTCATTTAGAGAAGTGTCCGGATCTGCGTGGGGTGCTGGGACCTGCCTGGGGGATCTGTCCTGTCGCGATGTTTTGGCTACGGTAGTCGGTCCAAGGTGCTGAGTGTCGGTCTGTGTGTCGCCGTCCGTCACCGAACGGCTGGTCTGGGTCGAGACGTGGCGGGAGGCGGCAGCGGGGCTCGCTGCGTCTCTCTCTGCATGCCGCTCTGTGGGAGGACGATAATTTGCGGTAGCAGCCAGGACCTCCTCCTGAATGAACTTCTGCTCAATCGTGCCCCCTTCTAGGGTGGAGGAGTCGAACACCGGGCTGGTTTGACTGGTACCCGCAGAGAAAGGCTCGAGTAACGTCTGGGGTTTACGGCTGGGGGTGCTGGTCAGGTGAACCGGCTCGGCGGGCTTCTCTCTGCTCACGAGAGGCGAGCAGGCGGCTGAGAGTTTGATGCTGAGGTGCTCAAAGACGCCACTGCCTCGGACGCTCTGAGGCCCGTGGGCGCTGATGGGCTGGGACTGGGCGTAGAGGATGCGGAACTCCTCGTCAAACTTCTCTGTTATCTGACCCGAGAGCTCGATCAGGTTGCTGCTGTTCAGTTTGCCATCAGTCCAGTTGAACCTGGAAACAGGAAGAGGATTCATCAGGCTGCACGTTTGAATACAGGAAGACACAAATACTTGAATCCAACAATCGATGGTGGGCACCACCAACTATAAAGTTAGCTGCGCTGACGCTAAAACACTACTCCAAAACGGTATTTAGCAGAAGCTAACATTAAGCGATACACCAACATTGTACTTAGCTGACACACCAAAACTGTATTTAGCAGGAGCTAACGCTACAGTGCTACACCAACACAGTATTTAGCGGTAGCTAACACTAAAGTTACACACCAGCATAGCATTTAGGGCAAGCTAACGCTCAAACTCTACATCAACAGTCTTTTCAGAAGCTAATGCTGAAATGACATACTATCACGGTATTTAGGGGATGCTAACGCTTAAGCGCTACACAAACATGGTTTTTAGCAGAAGCTAAAGCTAAGGTGCTAATTTCTACTCAAATATTTCTGCCCTTGAAAGACTACAGCCCTCTATCACCAATTTAATTTTCATATTTAACATGTTTCATAATGCCCTTAGACATTGTATGTAGCTTATATATTGTTCTCTGTTGTTCGTGTTTTATTTAGTTTCTTTGTGTTTCTTGTGTGAAATAAAGTCACAGTGAAAAGAGCGTGAATGCAAACGTCTAACAACTTGAAGAATTCTCCACAGTCGATAACCAAAACTTCAACAAAGATGTCGAACTTTATTGAACTGGAAATTTGCAAATTAGTGCCTTAAAATTTATCAGGAAATATGAATTTAGGGGAAGCCAAGTGTGCTAAACATTTTTAAAGTTAGCTAAAGCCCTAAACAAAAGATTAGCTCTGCTATTATTGCATTAGCGAAATGCTTTTAACAATAATACCCTACTTTGTGTTGCTGTATCACATAATGGGTTTGTGTATCACAGTATCACAGTCAGGTTTGTGGTCCAGCGGCGCCGTACCTGTATGAACCCGTGGCCACTCTGTTCCCATCGATCAGCATGAACCGCTCATGAACTTTCCCGGTGATCCTGGCTCCAGACCTCATGTAGTAAGTCGTGCCAGCGACGGCTCGCACTCTCATTTGCTGCAAAGGACCGAGGTCAAAATGTTTGGCTGTGTGATGCTCATCTGCTGCTCATGTTGTCCCCATAAAGGCACGGCCAGCTGAACCGAAGCAACCACATACCCGCAGGTCATCCAGGCGAACGCCGATGTTCCTGCACATCCTCAGGAAAGCGAGAGCGCATGACTGGTCGAGCAGAATGTAGACGGGCACCCTGCGGTGGGAGCATGCCTCCTGAAGATCCCTAAAGATATCCAGGTCCGTGAGGGAGTCCGTCACTATAGCGATCACCTGCAGTGGAAACAAGAAAGGAAAATAAAAAAAAAAACAAATAAATCACAGAGGTAATATAATAAGATTCCTGTTCGGGCCGCCGCTCGCAAGATCTAGCACATGATTGTGTTTTCATTATCATCAAACACAAGGCCTCATTCAAGTAGGGCTGTGGAGCCCTGTCACACACTCGCACTGTAATTTGTGTGCACGTGCGCTCATGAGCTTTCTATTGACTGTGGTCCGTTGCCATGGAGATCGCCCGTGATGCTTGGTCAGCAAACAAATGACTTTTATACAGAAGAAACGTAGATGCGCTGGAGGGCCTTCCTCTTTCTTCCTGTGGATTTTTTTTTTTTTTTGGGGGGGGGGGCCGCTGAGATTTGTCTTTTTTACACCGACGAATGGAATTTCGCATGCCGCTGTAAAGATTGCGTGTCGAGGATTAGACATGGGTGTATCTTCGATTCGAGGCTTCAAACTGGTGTTATTCACACGCAGCTTGTCAAGAGAGCTCCCACAACCCCGTCCCATTTTTGGGGGGGCCGGGGTCTGCCGTGTGCGGATGCTTTTAAGAGGCAGAGATGAAGGCTGCTCCTTTGAGCACCCCAGTAAACACAGCGGCGATACAGTGAGTGGCTTCCATATACCTACAGAGGCGCTTCACACTGAGCTGTTTAACATCACAAAAGAACAAAAGGGCCTCGTCGTACAGGAAGGTTCCTACACATTTTCACTTTCAAATCCCTGTCCGGCAATTAAAATTAGGACAAACAGAATAAATAAATGCTTAAAGATGACGATTTGTTCATTTATTGGCGTATTTATTTCATCATTTGTGTGTTTACTCATGCCATGGCCTTTACTGGTTTGCTGTTTGAATGTGGCTTTTCTGCTTACTATAGAATAAAAAGGTAAAATATTATATTCCCAAACTCAAATTACTAGAGTTGTCATTTTTTGTAGCCATTTTGAAATATAAATACAAAAGTTTACTCTGAATTTTTGGCTTGTGCATCTACAGTGGTCGGGATTTAAACATGGAGAGTCAAGAAAAACGGTAGGATGGTGACAGACAGAAATATCGGGGTGAATTGATAAATCAACCCAGATTTTCTTCAAACTGGGCGATTGGCCAATACTTGGTGGAACCAATCTGATTCACCTCCCCCAAGATCTTCACAATCAGCCACTGTCAACTCTAAACTTCTCATTTATACCTGAAAGCAGTCAGAACAACTTTGTATTGTTCGGTGCAATTCGATGAAAGATGCGACATTATTTCGCTCATAACTGACCGTGTCAGTTATGAAAACAAAACAAACAAAAATCGGTCTGGATGGGTGATCGGCTAGAAAACTGCAATCAGTGCACTGGGTTTGAAGGAGACTAATTGATGACTCCGAGGTGATTTAAAATGTGAATGTGACCATATTTTCTTCCTGTTTGCACTTGTTTCTCTAATGTTGCCGATTCTCACAAAAATTCTGATGTTCAACGTTCTTTTTTTAAAAAATAAATAAATAAATAAAATTTAAAAAAGCCACAACACTGGTCCTCCACACACTCTGCCTGCAGTCGATGCTAAATATGTTCACTTTTCTCCACATCTATGAATGTGATGCCTGTTTCATCTGTTTAACTTTTATTGCCAGCTTGTGGGGTTTAATGGACCGTCGGAACTGCAGGTTTGGGTCTGCTTAAGCTCAACAAAACTGCCAAAATAATTATGAGACCTTAATGCTTGACGCTGCTCAAAGAGTTTTTCTGTTCGGCCGACACAAAAACTGAGACAACGTCCTTCAAACCTTCGCAATAAGAGCCTTAGACGAGCGCTCCAAACTTATTTTGCCAACGCGACATTTTGAAGCTTTTCAAAAATAACTCACAGGATCATGAATTTCAGCACTTTTTTCAATATATTTCACCACGTTCTGACAAAAACGTAACGACACAACAGTCCTGATTTATATCAGTTAATGTTGTTGTGAGTCTGATTATGGAATAAATAAAATTTTACTTCTCAATAGTGCTCCAAAATACCATCATTGCTCTACACTACTAGAGCAATGTAGAGGTGAGTCATATGGACTTAAAGTTTTATCAGTACCACAACAGTATTTTGCAGTACTATTGTGATAACGACAAAAGTGACAATAAGAACTATTTATTATGTATTTATTAGATAACTATGCAACTGTGACTGCGTGTCACAGCAATTATAACCCCACAAACATAAATAATGCTCTTGAAAAACATTCTAATTTGTAACACACATTTTAGGACACCAGTCACATGTAGAAGTGTGATTTGCATCGCTAAGCTGCAACACAGTAACTGTATTTTCAAATTTATTGCCGTTTTTATTGCCTTCATTGGACAAACAGTGGACAAATTTGTAGAACTATCAAACCCGACAATAAGAACAGTTTTGGGGGGTTCGAAACGTCATCAAATGGACTTTATCGTGACAAAGAAAATTCAAAAATTCTTGTGACAAGAAATTCGCCACAATAAATGATAAACGGTACGATGAATGGCCACACCTAGAACAAAAAAATTCAGAAATCAGGATTTCACACTTCCCGTACTGGCTACGTCTGTTTGACGGAGTCTCAGTGCTCTAGATATCCACATCTGGCACTAAGGAAAGATGGACTTGTCACAACTAATTTCGCTATCAATGTGATATCGCACCAACAGTTTGTGTGAGCCGACAAACTGCCCAATTAGTTTTGGAGGATCTGCTTGCATTTCAGTGTGAAACTGATCTCATCGATCCCCGCAACGGTCTCAAAAATCAGCCGCATTCTCCTTTGGCTCTGCCAGGAGAGAGGGTGGAGTGACTGGCCCCCCCACAAGGTCATGTCTGCACATAACAATAGCCACTACTGTTGCTAAGTGACAACAGTACTGACTGTACTGTAAGTACTCAAAGTACTTAACGACTTTCAAAAAAAATAAAAAAATAAAAAAACGGCCTCAGCAAGTCAGGCTTTTTGAATATGGCTTTTTGAATATCGGTGTTCAGCCAGAAAACTATAATCGGTGCAAGTTACTGATTTTGTCATTGCATGATTTTCTGCCACTATGTAAGCTTACTTTTAAAGATTTGAGCTGGAGAAATGTAAGGGATATTAAAGCCAGTGCACTGGATGGAGGGAAGGTTAGGAAAAAGTCTGGAAATGGATACACTTTCCCTGCTCCACTTTCATTCTCCATACTCGTCCTCGCCTTGGAGAATACTCCAACTCCACGCTTTTCCAGGAAACCAGCCACAGAAACACAAACAGCACCTGCCTTAAAGGTGCGAGTCAAAGACAAAATGTGTGTTTGGAGCTTCCTGGTGGAGCAGGGAGCTCAATGTGTCCTGCAGGTGAGCAAAGCAAGTGGAGGCACATCTGGTACGCAGGTTCCACACGGACCTGAGGTGCTTTTCCTCCTGCAAGATCGCTGCAAACTGGATAGTCTCTGCACAAAACCAGAGATCAGACTGACAACAGGTCTCATTTCAAACTGTTTTTATATTTTTTTTGTTTGATTGGTTTTTATCTTTTGAGATAGTACAAGCATTCGGCCTGAGATCACTACTGATCGAAAAAGCTAAAGCTGAATTTGTAAGAATCATTTGAACATTTGTCTGACTCCATGGAGACAATCTGGAGTGTATTTCCAGGAATGGCCAAAGAGGATTTAGGAATTTCCCTGGAATTTATGTCAAGAGAAAGGTCTGCTTGATTACATGTTACACAACACTGCATAATAATAAGCCTCTTTTAGTATAAACTCAACCCCCCACACCAAAAAAATACAATATTCTGCAACCTTCAGAGTGACAGAGCAATATAAGAGTAGTGGCACTAGCTGAAAAATCAGGACTTCCAGTAAAGTGTGTTTTCAGTTACCGAATATATTATTTTTATTGGGATTTTTACCTCTTTTGCACTTTTGATCATCCGCCTCGCAGCCTCTTTGCAGGCGTAAATGGTCTCTCCATAGCAGGGCTGGAAGTGAGCCACGGCCCGCGTCACTCCCCGGTAGGAGCCCGCGGTGAAGGCGGGCCATCCGATCTCCAGCAGCGGCGGCTCCACGTCGGACACCTCGGGGAAGTAAGTGACCGAGGAGCAGTCCAACGAGCTGCCGATCGACTGCTCCGGCTCCTCCCCGTGAACCGACACGCACCGCGGCGGAGGCACGGCGGCGCTCCGGATCCGCTGGATCTCATCGTCCGACAGAAAGTTGGGAATCCTCTCCCTCCTGAGGAAATCCAGAAAGTTCTCGACCCCGCCGGAGAGCAGCTCCTCCAGAGCCAGCCGGTGCCTCTCGTTGTAGACTTCCTGCAGGTTGACAGCGTCGGCCGCGGCGGGTCTTTGACCCAGCCTCAACGGGGAGTCGTCCAACGTCTGCGACAGAGCCATGGCTGGGACTTCTTCCCTCCGTTAACGGTAGCAGCACAGGTAACGTCCTCACCTCCAGGAAGGAGGAGAAATTTGTATTTTGTCTCTTCCCTCCGTTGCTACCCATCCAGTCCGCGTATTGGCTGGTGGACGCTGGTCTAACCTGAATGGCGGCTCCGGACTGGTCTACTCGGGCTGTCAATCTGAGCTGCGGCGGCTCTGATTGGCTCGTTTGGAGGCAAACAAACCCTCCTGTACAGCCCTCTCGCGCTCTGCTGTGGTCCGGTTACAGAACAGAGATCAGAACAGGCCCGAGACCTCTCACTCTGACGACTTTTCCTTTCAGTGACAGACGAAACCACGTCCCCGCGTGTTCTCGCATGGTTGACTCTGAACTTGAACTCCAAGCTACAGAGAGGTTTAACTAGCACACGTTTTATTTTATTAGAATGACTAAAGACGAAGCCATTTTTAATTCAACATGTGACAACATTTAATGTTTTTGAGTCATCACGATGTTTATCCCGTAAAATGACCTGGGGAAAAAAAGCATTAAAATGAATACCATAGTGACTTGTTTCAATAGTTAAATGGAGAGGTTATAGCTTTATTCACGACAGAAAAAAATTTACTTATTAAACAAATAAGTGCATGATACATTACTTTTATTAAAAATAGAAAGACAGTAGCTTTTCTTACAAAACCACAGCATCTTGGCTTTTTTTTTTTTTTTTTTTTTTTTTACATTTGTCTAAATTATTTGTTTTGATTTTTATGCAGATCAGCAAAAATATAGGACAAATATCTGTTAAAGTTGGCATTTATTTCCAAGCGTTTACTTTGTAGAACATTGTGTTCTGCTGGCTGCTCAATGCTCTGGAAATTACAAACAGCTGAAATTGTCTGATTTGAATGCCAGGGAAACTGTGGCAGAGCCTTCTTTCACCCAGCTGACCCACAGACAGCAGCAACAGGTGGGGAAGGGTAGTAATCTGTTACACACTTATTTTGCACACACACACACACACACACACACACAAAAACAAATTACTAATATAAAATAATAATGCAAAAAAAAAAAAAAAAAAACATCGGAGGAGTTTAGTGTTATTTTAGAATAACGGCACAGTATTGGTGTTACCCTGAAGGCCTGAATGTTGACATATACATATAAAAAAAAAATCATCTTCATGATCTAGAAAATACCTCCAGCTTGGGTTTTCATCCTGGCTTTTTGCTGAGGCCTGCAGCTTTTTGGTTTATTAAATGTCACAAGCTAACAACTAATGTCATCAGTACAGACAGGTCAAACACACACACTGCTATACAGAAATAAAACAACCAAATGAAATAGACAGATTCATGTTCAGTTGTATAGAGTCCAACTTGATCCTGGTTATAATACAATTCAATCACATGCAGTTTAGAACGTCAAATGTGAAAAAAAATGATGCATCTCGACAGTCCAGACGTCGTCTTTCCTGAACGATTTCACAAATCACGTTGTTTGTATAAAACAATATCTCAAGTGTTACAAATTTAGGAGAATTTCAATATGACTTTAAGACAAGAGAACTAAGGTCAACCTCAAGGCCATTAATGTTTTGTTGTGTTGTTTTTTTTACAATACATAAAAAACAAGCTTTTTCAGGAAACATGAAATACATTTAACTGAGCTATGTTCCCCTTCAAACAGAATAACACCATCTATAGAGAAGTGTATTAAAATGAGACAAAAAGTAAAAGAAATGAAAAATAAATTTAGAGTTGCAGCACAGTCTGCTGAGCAAGGTCGTACTCAAGGCTTTGACTGCATGTTGAAAGGCTAATATGTTTTAGAGAAGCTCTGATTGCAGCTTCTAAGGACTGCCAGGAAAGCAAACAGTCTTGGATTCATTGAAGAAAGCTTCTGTTCAACCCAAACCATGCAGTACGTTGTGTAACATATGCGGGGGGGGGGAATTGGAAGTTTGTCGGATAAAACAGGACAGCGTCTTTTCAAAGATCTAAATCTATGTTAAAGTATCTCAACAGGCTTGTCCTTTCGATGAAAGTGGTGTGTTCAGGTGGTTTTTATTTCTCGGAAGCAGTAATCAGCTTAAAATTTAAGCTGAGTATTAAGTAGAAACTAAAACAGACTTCCACACCATCCTTGCAGTCCTCCAGCTTCACACGCCACACCTTTAGGAAATGCAAATATCCTTTTAATCCTAATCTTTGGCAGAGTCGTTGCACACTAGACTCCTTACGCTATAGCTAGGTCGTGCTCTTTTGCAATCCTGCTAGCCAGAGTGTTTTTGCTTTAATGGTGGGTGATTCATCTGTCTCATAGATAATTCATCTTTTCCCCCCAACCCCCTTCCTGACCGAATACAGCTACAGGCAACTTCAGAATCCGGTAAAGGACATAATGGAAAGGCAGAGTAAATCCATTTTTGTGATACTGGAGGCGTATAGGACTATTGGTCCCATGTATTCTTCTGCTCAGAGTATATTTCTGCCTGCGTGCATGGAGGGCCTACCAGAGCAGCCCACCCACTTGTTACACACAAGATCCTTATATACATCTACACATTTATAAACATGTGTGCCAAAACTTCAGGGACACTGAACGTTATTGCCACGTTACTGTATGAAGTTGTCACCATTTTCTGAGAAATGTATTTAATTTAATCCCGTTTTCACCATCCATTTTCGTGCCATACATTAATTCCAGTTTGTTCCAGCGTGTGCGCTCCTCTCTCTATACGCGCTTTTTACGCACAGAAAGAAGGCCATCAGGGTCACGAAGGGCCGCGGCCGCGCAAATCATATCTGTACAGCAGCTCTAATTTGACTCATAGGGAAATTATCCTCCTGCGTTTAAACACACGCACACACACACCCCCCCACACACGGATGCGGTTACGGCGCATCTGCACAAATTTGCTCTCAAATAATTACGCGTGTGCGTAAAAATGTCCATTTGAGCTGGTTGGCTGACAGGCATGTGCTTTAAATGACAGCTCCCACAACGGTGACACACAGCACACACAGCCCATTAAGGCGTTTTTCTTCTTCTTCTTCTTCCTCCTCCTCCTCCTTCTAATAAGACACGCATCTAATGGAACACGCATGTTACTTAATTAATGAGATTTTCGGAAGGGGAAACCTTCGGGGCGCATGAATTTAGATCAGATTCCTAATTTAAACAATAAATCCATCAGCACCGCTTCACGAGCTATAGGAATAAACCCAAATGTGCAGAGGGGATCAGTGTACCCTCCATTTTTTTTTTTTTTTTTTTTTTGTTGGTACAAGCACTCACTCCACTCACACACACACACACACACACCCCCACACACACATGCATATATCCCCATCTCATCCCCGCCCCTCTCCAAAATTTTAGATGAAAGGGCTTTTGGATTTTGGATGACGCTCCGCGTCACGTGTTCATAGGAAATACACTCGCTATAATTTTTTGGAGCTCCCTCGTCCTGCGCCGCCGACCATAGTTGTTTTTTTGCAGTCCTCGTACAGTGGAGCTGACGGCTTTGGGAAGGCAGCGCAATGTAACATACCTTACTGTGGTCACCGACGGGTTCACGCTAGTTCACTGGGTTCACTTAAGGGGAGCAGCCGCCCCCTCTTTCCCTTTTTTTAAAAAAACAAAACAAAAAAACAACAACAAAAAAACTCGGCTTCTTCTTCATCTTCTTCTCACAGCGAAACGAGCGGAGCCAAAATAATTCATTTATGTATTAATGTCGGATTCCATCTTTCCCACTGCCGCCGCCGCCGCCGCCGCCGAGGTAAGGACTCAACCACTCTCCCGCAGCCCCACGGACACATACACACACATACACACACACACGCGCGCACACGCACACACACGCCTCGGTATATCCCCGCGGTGCGGTTTCCAAAGTTGTTTACTGAATTTATATGTCGCCGTTGAATATTGGATTTTGAGCTCGCTCCGCCGTGAAGGCAGCACATATCAAGTCGCCAATGTATAAAATGGCGACAGTAGGTGGAGGAAGGGGGAGTGGATGATTTTTTTGGGGGAATATAAGGTTATACGGTGCGTCGTCGGCTCCGAGACGGTGCGTGTTGCCCCCACAACCCCGTGGAAGCGGAGTGAAACGGGTTAATTCGGCAGTTTGTTACAGTTGGGCTCCAGCAGCGGGATCTCACCCCTCGGCTCGGTTCTGCCTCTCTATACTATGTGGCGTATCTGCTTGTTTTATTGCACAACGCGCTGTGTTTCTCCACTGCGCTTTTTTTTTTTTTTTTTTTTTTTTTAGTTGTGAAAGACTTTTGTACACAGCGCGTGCTCAACTCCTACATGTTCAAGTAGTTTTTCTTTTTACCCTTTATTACTTTCTCCCTCACGGCGCAAGGTAGGCCCTTATATCTGGATTCATTTGCTCTTTTTCTGTTTTTTTAATTCCCGTCTCTTCCTCCTACCAACATGTGCTGCTACCATACGCGCACACACACACACACACACCCACACACACACACCCACCCACCCCCACACACACACACACACACACACACACACACACACACACACAGGGGGCGGGCCACGTGAGTAACTGTGGTTATTGTTGATGATCTGATCATTTATGTAAGTCAGTGATTCCCAAAACATATTAATATGTTCAATTATTTTACCTATTGCATAATATTATCATATCAAAAATGTGTAAGAGAAAAAAAACACCCCTCAACAACTTGTATTTCAACATTTTAAAATAAATACTTAACCCTCTCCAGGCAGATGTTGCAGATTTGCAACAGCTAAATGCTATTGAAATGCTGTTTAAATGTCTCTCTCAAAAAAAGTCTGAATTGTATATTACTACCCCATATGATAATTTTCTCCAAATATCAGATTTTTCCTGCAACTAAAACTTAATTTGAGCCTGAGAGGGTTAAGAGTAAAACTGGACAATATTAGAAAAAAAATATTATATGATTATTGCTTCCAACAATCTCTTATCTTTCATTTATAGAGTACTATTATCTATTACATATACTTATTGTTTTGGCAGTAAATGTCTATCCAACAAGCTGATTAGCATGTAAATATCTATTCATGACAAAGGAAATAGGTTCCCAGCCGTTCTTTGCTGTGTTAATAATACATACACTGACCTTGTAGTGATGAGTTATATACACAGATGTCAAGATTCTGACACTCTCTTTTTTAATAAGAGCCAACAATGATGCTCACCCATGCTAATGTTGCTACGCTAAACGGAGATACGACAGGATCCCCGCTCATCAAAATGACAATTCATGCATGTTTAACATGAGATTTTTTTGTTGACAAAAGTGAGACGATTTGGAACAGCTAGTGGGCTGGGTTTGGCTAGTAGGCAGTGAAAGAAAAGCTGACCTCTATCTCATTGTACAGCGGTGGTTCTTGGAATTATGGTTGCTTGATTTAAAATATCCCTGAATAAATTATCAATGGACAATACCTCAATAACTATAACTAGCTGTTGCTAGTCTGCACACATTGCAGTTTTCATAATTCTTTCAATCTAATGTACTCCTAATCGTAAGGCTAAAGCGTAATAGATAATCTGTGTTCAGTGTAAAATTGTCCAGGTTTTGTTGGTCTAAGTATTGAGGGTTTGTATCCACAGATGAGCTAATGCAGTTCAGATTCCTTTAAAAGAATCAGTTGAAAGTTGAGAATCAGATCTTCAGTAATGTTAGCCACCAACTGCATCTGACCATATTTACAAACTGCATGGGAGGAGGGGGTGGATATGAGCACTTGTTATTGAAATACCTGTGCTGCGTCTCCGTAACTCAAGGGCGCTCTGGGCAAAACGGCACTGCCTTTTTACAGATTCTGTAAGAACTAGGTTCTTACAGATTCTGAGGAGAGGTGAAGTTTTTGTTTTGTTCAGGCACAACCATAAGGAACAAAGACTCGTTAAAATAGGATTCTGTTGATGTGGCTCTAAAATTATGGTTTTCCTCAGCGTTCATACAGTTTGTTCATTTTTAAGCCTACAGGGTGCCTAAGCAGTCACAAAGTTCTCTTGCACCTCGGGCTGTAAATCAAGGCAGATATTTTGCAAACTGAAGATTACCACCTAGGCATTAGATTCGCAAACATGAGCCGCTGTAGGTCACATTCTATGTCTCTACATAAATATTGACAGAGCTTTGAGAGCCATGTGTCTCCCTGTGCCTGACTAATGTGCCATTTGTGAATTGTGTGGGACCGAAGTCCACAGCTCAGGAGACAACCCAAAACTATCCAAGCAGACGAGCGTGAATGAGTGGTCTTTATTTTATTTTATTTTTTTGGAAAACATCTTAATCACTCAACAGTGTAATCTTATCTATATATATGTGTGTATATATTATGTAGATCAGAGATTGTGAAGCTCTCTCTGCTGTGAAAGTAGGCGTTTTTGGACTCCAGCTGTGGCGGGCCGCAGTCCGTTCTCTAGCGGGCGGTTTCCACCCTCCGATAGTTAATTTGCAGGAGTGCACGATGTCCAGCAAAACAAAGAGAAATGAGCTCTGGCTGTGCTGCTCCGGCAGACCGTGTGTGCTGAGCTCGGCCCGGTAAGCTCAGTGTGTGAGTAGGGTTTTTTACTCTCTTCCTTTTTCCACTCCGGTAGGGCGCTCACACTGGGGGAATGTCAATTCCCTTTTGTGGATCCCTGGGAACAGTCTTCCATCTCCCTTCTCGGAACTGCTCTAATGAGGCCAGGCATATTGCTTTTCATCCCGCACTCCCTGCAATTAGGCACAGCTCATAGTTTTCGTTATGGCCCCGGCTGAGTGTTTGTATACAGACACACAGAACGCATTGGGCCAAGAGTGCCCATTTCCCCCATGAACGACATGCCACCGCTCATATTCCGGGAATAATGCACTTCTCGGGATCGGCTGTGTTCCGACTTCTAAAGGCAACAGACGGTATGTTTTTGTCTGCTTTCCACGGCTCAAAATGAATCCCATGCCAGAGAATACAGAGGAGAGGGTCATATGGTCATGATTTGCAGATTTAGCCGACATGCAGTGTATAACATTCCTCGAGTTCAGAGGAGAGAGAGAGAGAGAGAGAAAAAAAAAAACCCTACAGTCTAATGCCAACTGGATCTTCAAACTGTTTTGACATAAACAGATCTTTTGCAGAAAATTCTCCAAATGACAACATCGAGTCCCCATTTTTTCCCTTCCTGAAAGGACGCCGTTCCTCACAGGTTCACTTCTGTTTGGGTCTTTCATCCCTCTCTGTGTTGCTTTTGTCGTCGGACCAATGCCGTATCGAAGCCCAGCCCGCTCCAAGAGCCCCACTAAACCAGCATGTTTGCATAGTTCCAACCAAAAGAAATGTTTGTGCTCTGAAAAAAAAAGCCTTGAGGCTATAGTGGGTGGTGAAGGGGTGGGGGCGTTGGAAGAGCCCCTGCCTCTTTTCTCTGTCCCATGCAGGAAAGGTTCAGTCAGCAGGAGCTGGCATTTGCCAGGCTTTGGTGGTTTTGAAGAGGCTGTAATGTCAGCCATTTTAAGATGGACACTACAATGGGCGCTGTGCCGCCATCTTTCTTTCTTTTCGCCTTAATTTCTCCCCTTTTATGAGCGTCTGTAGTCTTGGCTACACAGCGGAGGAAGTTATTCATTAAAAGCGATGTAAAAGGATGCGTGACTCAGATGCTTTTTTGGGTTTATCATTCATCTGGGCTGCAGATGGGAGCGTTGGTACGACGAGGGCTCCATCAGACGCCAGGTCAGAGGGTGGTGAGGTACACACCGTACCGCCTCAGCCCGCAAGGCCTTCACGACGGTTTCACGGGACTAAAAACCCTCAGATAGGTGGGGGTCATTTGTAGCTTGTTCAGCTGTGATATTCCTCCCATCAGGCCCCGTCAACCGGAGCAACACAGCTGCGGGGGGAAGCTGTTGCGGGCCTCGACCAAAGCTGAACCTCGTGCCTTGTGTGGACTTTTCAAACCCAGCCGGTGGGGCGTTGGTCTGCCCCGCTCCGGATGCAGTCCAAGGAATTCACCATGCGTGTGTGTGTATTTGTGTCGGGGTGTTTTGGTGGGTGTGGACAGGCGACTGTGTTGTGTGTGGCGTGGTGGGCAAGGGGAAGAGTGGAGTTGCCATGGCGATGTTAACACATGAGTGGCATCACCGACCAGTCTCCCAGTGGACGAGGCTGCAGTTATGGAAGTAAAGGGGTGGGGTGTGTGCGCGTGCGTGTGTGTGTGCTGGAGAGGAGAAGCACGAAGCTGGCTGACAACACCTGCGTCTCAGACATTCAGACATCACTACGAACACAAACACGCCCATCTGAAGGAAAGAAAACAAGCAGACCACACGCCAACTCCCCATTCCCCTCACTGCCCAGGGTCTTCATCTGGGCGGGAGTGGGGACCTGTAGGAGCGCCATGCTAATGACTCCCATGACTCTATATCGCTTTTCTGCACACGTACACCTCCATTCGTGCTCAGAGTGTAAAACCCGCCTGTCCATCTTGTCCCAAAGACTCCCTCCCCACCTCGAACCGGCGCGTACTGGACAACTGAGCAGCCCGAACTCGCAGGAAAAACTGTAACTATCGCAGACGGTCCAGTCAGCCATCTCGAGCCTCCCGGCGCTGGATCACGTTCCTCCGTATAAATGAGGCACCATTGTTCCCAGTCCCCCTCTCCGTGGAAGACCGTCGTTTTCCTCTGCCCCTGGCTTATATTTGGGTGTCCAGCTGATCCATTCACATGACATTAATCTCTCTAATGGATGTTTGGCAGAAAAGTTTTTTGCTAAACAGATTTTTTTTTTTTTGATCATTCAAATGTCTGACAGACGTCCCCCCCCCACCCTCTTCCTCTCCCTCCAGGTTTTCTCCACTTTTTTTTAAGGACACTCAAGACAGCCGCAGATCACTGTCAGAGCAAATTACACACAAAGCAAATGTTGTCATAAGCTTGAGGATTTCTGCTTTTATTTCAGTGTTTTGGGTTTTTTTGTTCTTGTTTTTTTGTGTGTGTGTTTTCGCCCCTCTGAGTTTGTCACACCGTGACGCTCTTTACCAGCTCCTCACTTCTGAGAGCAAAGATTTGGAGAGCCGTGCAGGTGCTAAATGGTGCGGAGGTGAGGAGGGAGTGTGTGCCTACGCAGGGTGTCAGCGGGGAGGAATATTGAAACGGCACAGCCTGTCATCATCCTCATCATCATCATCAGTCATCCTCTCACTTCACACCCAAACGTCTCAGTTTCGTCTCCCTTTGTCCTCTCCTCCAGCCTTCATGTGACAAGACGACAGCGACAAAAAACACGCAGGTCCGCGTTTGCCCGACGTCAGCCGCAGGTGACCCAGCGATCTGGGAATGTCAAAAATTCCTGTTTTGAATAAAATTTTAGTGTCTAGCAGCCACTTTGCAGCCTCGCTCCTCTTTCCCACTGGTAGCGACTTGCTGTGGATTGCGGATGGGATTCTTTATTTATTTATTTATTTTTTTACTGTTGTAATATTGTAATTACTGCAGCAGTTTATGAGGGGAGGAGAGGGAATACACTCTGGTTTCTCTTAATTGAATTGCTCGAATAGGAACAACACGCTCCAGTATACAAAGCCTTGCCAATGTATTCACACCGCTCGAATTTTTTCACATTTTGTGACTTTAATGCCAGAAACCTCTGTATTTTATTTGAATTTTGTGTGACAGGCCAGCAGTAAGGACAAGAAAAATGTGACGCAGCTTTTTGGTTTTTTTTACTAACAAAAGTGTGGCATGCCTTTGTACTCAGCCCCTTTTTGAAAACTCCCCTAAATAAAATCCAGTGCAACCAACTTCACCTATTTAAAGGTGCACCGATAAACTGTCCAGCTGATAAATTGGCCCCCGTTTCCTTAATTTCGGTAGATCGGCAATTTGACAATGCTTATGAGAAACCACCAATTTTATCCACTGATTGTATTTACCTCCGAAAAGGTCTGAAAATCAGCCACTGTTCCCTTTTGGTCTGCCATGAGAGAGGTTTGACTGACAGATCAATGACCAGGTCACGTTGTTAACAATAGTGACCGGTCACCCAACTGTTTGCAGACAAAAAAAAAAAAAAAATAGTATTGGAATTCAGGTTTTTTAAAGATCGGTGAACGGCCAGAAAACTGCAATCGGTGCACTTCTACACCTAATTGGTAAATTCTGTTTCTCTGTGTGCAATTTAATCTCAAAATAAATCCAGCTGTTCTATGAAGGCTTCAGAGGTTTGTTAGAGAACATTAATGAATAAAAAGCACCATGAAGAACAAGGAACACAACAACAAACAGTCAGGGATAAAGTTTTAGAGAAGCTTAAAGCAGACTAAGGCTATAAAACAATATTCCAAGCTTTGATGGATTGAGCACTGATCAGTCCATCATCCAAAATGGAAAGAGTATGACATAATTGCAACTCCACCCACACATAAACTTTCCACCTAAACTGGTGGGTTGGAGAACGAGAGGATTTATATAAGCAGCCAAGAGGTTCCTGGTAACTGGAGGAGCTGCAGAAGATCCATACCTCAAGCTAAAGGTTGAAAGGAAGAGATAAGTTATTGCCACACGCTGTGAAGGATGGTGGTCTGGTCAGAAGAGACTACTGATGTATTCACACCAGCCCTGTTTAGTTTGCTCTAGTTCAGAAAGTCCCGTTCGTTTGGGGAGATATGAATGCGCATTTGCACCCTGATCCGGACCTAAAAAAAATTCTGGTCTGCCTAAAAACCTTAGTCCCAGTTCGATAATGCGAATTTAGGTGCATATGTGGATGCAAGTGGACCAGAGACCGCACCAAAAGCAGGAAGTGAACTATAGTGCATGGAATTCTGGGTAAATATAACCAAAACAAATGTGTGACTTTAGCACTAGTGGGAGAAAAGGTTCTTGGTCTTTTACCAGAGACAACAGAGAACTTCTAACCTGCTAAAATACAAATAAACTAGATTTTTGTTTACATTTTGGGAAAAAGGAGTTTCCCTCAATGTCTTCTAAGGTATTCCTGTCGTTTCATTCAGTGGTTCTTGGTGTAGCCCACCACAGGCAAGGAGGGGAGCAAGTTTTTCGGTTGGCTTGGATAATTTGACACACAGCCGGAAATACCTTGGGATGGTTTAGATTGCAGCATTCATCTTTTAGTATGCCAAAGTCAAAGGCCGGACCTAAACTCAATTGAGGTTCATGTGGCGAAACTTTAAAATCATTATCCACAGTTGCTCTCCATTCAATCTGACTGGGATTGAGCGCATTTTCAAACAAGACCAGACAAAACAAAAATCTGTTGTCTAGATATGCAAAGCTGGTAGGGACATGCAAAAGACTTGCAGCTGTAATCGCTCCCTAAGGTGGTTCTACAAACTATTAACTTAGGGCACCTGAATACAAATGTACGCCATTTTGGAACCGTAAATCATTTCCGGTTCCAAAATAATCCACTACTAATCTATAAATAAAGTACATTAAAGTTTCTGGTTGTAATTTGGCAAAATGTGAAAAGGTCGCAGAGTATGCATATTTTAAGCACACTGTACAAGAATAGATTATACAATTACATACTAATTATATTTAAGTATTATATTAGGGTTATTATAACAGCACACCTGGAGGGGAGCTGTGTTGTAAACCTTAAATCCAGCGGAATGTGTAAAACCCCATCAGAATTTAAACCTAGCTTTATCCCATTTGTTTTGAAAAGCTTGTTTTGGGAAAGAAAAAAAAAGCTGAATGGTTCAAACACGGTTTTTAGTCCAGCGCGCGGCAGCCTCGGCGCTCGCTCCGTGCGTGGGCGATCAGGAGAAAGCCCGTCTGAGAGCTGTGCCACTTCTCGCTCACTTCAGATGCTGCTACTGCCGCGTGGCTCCTCCGGTCTGCTGAGATGAAAAGAGTTTACTCCCTCTGCCACAGAGCCAGTGCCAGCGCGGGGACATGCGACTCACCGGGGACGGCCGTCGTCTGAGCTGTCGTCTACCCAGCGAGCTGAAACACAAGGCCTGGCCTTTCAGGAGCATCCATTCAGTGGCTCCCTGTCTGGACGGCCCTTGTTGTCTGATCGCACGTCTCGCCCGCTACATAAAGCAGCCCATTCTTTTCATAGGTGACCTGATTCTTTATGTAACCTTGCTCAACTGTGAGTTTGTTTTGGGCCTTTTTTTCCCCCTCCGATTCATTCAGGAAGTGAAGTGGAGTGAAGACAAGCTTCTGTACAAGGCCAGTCTGGAATGATTCCCTCTCCTCTGTGGATCACTTATTCTTTATCTCTAAGATCTCCAGAGAAAGATGTTTTTCTCAAAACTATAGTATTGGTTAGCGATTGTTTTAAGCTTTTCTATCTACATTTCAATTATCTTAATTCAATTATCTTGGAAAAACGTTCTCAAAGGAAGCGCACTGGACTAGGGTTGCACCAATTTAAGTTTTTTGGCTGGTCACCGCTTTTTAACCCTTCAGCTTTCTTAGTATGACGCTCAGGAGGTGCGCGGTCTGATGGGTTCTCCCATCAGGCCGTCAGATCCCGAAACCCTACAAAAAAAAAAAAAAACTCATAAAAGCGAACGAGGGGTCCAACTGACCCCATCTCTTAAGGAGGGCTAAAAAGCCTGAGCTGCTGAGTCCAATTCTGACTGATGCCAGCTTTTGTCCATGAAAAGTTGCTGAACAACACAGTGACGATGTTGGAAACAGTGGGTTGACTGTTGTTAACCACACATGATGAGAAATGCGACCTGGTGGGCGGGTCCTCTCCCACTGGTGGCTGATTCTCAGACCTTTAGAGAGGTAGAGAAGATCGGTGCATGAATTTGGTTGAAAACGCTTGGCCAAGCGCCCTTTTTAGAACGCTTTTAATAACAGCTTTTCCTCTCTATTCACTTAGTCTCTCTGTGGTGAGACACTCCAAGTCTTTAAGATGGAAATGCCTCCTTGTCATCACCCTAATCCTTAGCCGACAGATTCAAAGTCAGGATTCTGGTCACTTCAAAACAGTCATATTACTCCCACCTAGAAGAAACATGTTCATTGCATTAAACCTGTGAAACATTGTGGTGTTCATGATGTTGTGCTACATGAACGTCATCATTATGTCAGACATCTCTAAACGAAGCCAGCACCGATGCTGCGGCTGCATTTCTATGTCATAGCACCACGTGTAAGGCAGATGGTTGTTGCGTGAAAGCTGACCCGCAAATCTCTCGCTCAGCGTAGCAATCCCAGCGACTTCCATATCCTCAGCAGGGGTTAATTGAGCGTGCCAGCAGGGACTACCATAACCTCTCTGATGGGCAAAACATACAGCACCAGCCTGAGTCGGGATGCAACGAACCGGGATTACTGCATAAGCTGACCTAGTTCTGGTGTTTTTTTTTCTTTTATTTCTTTTTTTTTTAACGCGAGGAATGATTAAAAACAAAAGAGGTAGTTATGAGGACGACGTCACAGTGGGAACGTGGTGTACCTGTGGGCAGTCGTTTGAGGGTTTAGCTTTGGAACAGGTTCATCTTTTATTTAGCATGTAACCAGCCACAGTGAGCACACAACTTAAAGTCTGCGAAAGTGCCCCGCCGCAGCGTGCACAAACGATAAACAGGATAAATATAACGAAAACGGCTGGAAGTGCGCGGAGCGATCTTTGCGTCCCAGAATCCCGGAGTGGTTTTGGCGGGTCAGGACGGTGGAAAGCCAACCGTGAGGGAAGTGACGGGACGAGGCCGGTCTGCAGCGGCGTGTTACACTCCAATGCGTCTTCAGACTCTGAAATGAGGACGGGAGTGATGCACTGTGGCAGTGTGAGAGTGCAAGTGTGTGTCAGGAGTTCAAGCAGAGGGCACGGGCTGCAGGGGCCCGCCTCCAACTTGATACTTCCCCCCCTCATTTGAGCATCACGTTTTAGTGCTTGGAGAAGGAAACAAAAAGGAATATATATTTAATTCAGTGTTTCCTTTCAGTTTGAGAACGGACAATGAGAAGTGAGAGTGAAAAATCATATTTGTGTGCGTTTTGATGTGCTGCATTCTTACACGTGTGGCCTTTCTGCCGCCTAAACAAAGTATCAGAAAGATTGTATCTTTTTCAGACTACTGCGTCTCCTCACATTCCAGACGCATTTAACCTCCATGTTGACTCTCCGGTCAAAGCCGTCAAATAAACGGCGGTAAAGTAAATAACGTTGAAGCACATTTGTTTTTCAAGAGAAGAGACATATTAATGTTGCAGCATGGGACTATTTGTATTTTTCCATAGAACAAATAGATCTAATAGGGAGAGCTCAGTTTCCTGCAAGTAAATGAATGAATAAGCAAGCATCATAATTATGTAAACAAATAAGGCGGGGGAGGTGAAGGAAGGACGGTATGCGATGTTGGAACAAAGAGTTGAAGTTAATAAACTATTACCCAGTTACCTCTTTATTAGGTACACCTGTCTAGTACCAGGTGGAAACCCTTTTTGCTTCCTAATTCAAATTGAGGTGACAGCATCAAGCCTCCTTTTCCGCTTCACTCCAAAGCGTCTCTACTGGACTGAAATCTGGTGACCAGTTTGAGCTGATCTGAGCTTTGTGACATGACGCAACCAGAGGGTGGTCACGCTGTGGTCACGAAGGCCTGGACATGGCCTGCAGAAATACTCAGGTGGGGTTTAAGCAAAACTCCATTGTCATTAAGACGACCAAAGTGTCAAGAAAAATATCCCCGCACTATTAAACCACCACCAGTGAAGCAGTGGTAAAGTCAGAGGTCTGGTTGATCTTTTCTCCAAGGTGTGTAAATAATATTGGTAAATACCGGCTATCGGCCACAATGGCAATATTAATATTGGATATCGATATCTGTCCAAGATGGAGATAAATATTGTTTGTAATAGCCCAGTTTTATGGGACCAGTTCCAAAGTGCTAAAATGACTAATATTAGCCGATACCGATGTTAGTATCAATATATCATGCATTTCTACAATATATAGAGATGCATGATACATGCTTGTTTCTACTGGGATTTAGTGAATTTATATTTAGTGATGAGCTCCAAGTCTTTGAGGTTGGAATACCTCTTTGCCATAACCTTAATTTTGGTTTCTTCCTCAGATTCCCTGACATTGTTATTATTATTACTTTCAGCAGAAGAAACGAAATCTGGCAGAGGGATAACTTTATTTGTCCTGGCAGGGTCGATCGGGTCAGGAGGATGTGAATGTGTTTTAATCTTTTTCTATTTTATACAAACAATGCACACCATGCTGTCTTAAAATGGCACCTAGACTCACAATGAGAAGGGATTCTTTTTCTGGCAGGTATGAAACCTGTGTGCATATTTTGCATATTTGAGGCTGCAGAAACAAGGTGAAACAGTTGGTGAGGTTAGATACTTTTGGCACCTGATGTGGAGAGGAGTGACTGGATCACACTCGATGGGTGTGAAAATCCCCTGGGCGCTCCAGGTAACAGGCACTCACTGACATTAACGCTCTCCTTAGATGAACGTGCCCGTCGCAGAACAAGATAACTCTCCCTAAACCCAAAACGTTTCAGTATTAGCGGGAAGCTTTGCTAAAAATAATTTGGGAGGTCATGCCCCGTTGCAAACTAGAAGAGCCAATTCTACTGCAGGATGAGGGAAGAAAAATAAAACATCACCAACTGTCATGTCTGGCCGTGGTCAATTATTGCAATCTGTCTTTTGAAATCATAAAAAGTGACATCTACACAGAAGTCTGTAAATCCAAGCAAAGTGCAGAACAAACTGACAGGCGGCGCTGATTAAAGAAGAGTGTGTGTCTGTGTGTCACAATGAAAATCCTCACGTTTTTCTTTTTTCTTTTGTTTTCTTTTGCCTTTGTCTGTTTTGATTTTCTTTCTCCCGTAAGTAGGTAATTAGACCGATCTAATTTTAGTGTACGAATAAACTGGTGGATGCACTACAGTAGAAGGAGAAGAAAAAAAAATCTAGTGAGCGAGAGTCACATGACCTTCCCTCTTCAAGAATCATTAACTGTGACCTTCATATCTGATGAAATGTAAAACTGTTGTCATAAGAAAAAAGGCCTGAACACTTTTACCTTGGTGCTTCAACTGCTGATACTGCCAGCTCCTTTCACGCTTTATATTTCCACCCACACCTGAGTGGGGATGCTCATTTTCTCTGCATTCTGCTCACCGTCTTGTATATTTTATGGTTTTTATACTGACATGCAAGTTATTAACCTTCCGATCACCTGCATGTAGTGGCAACATGCATAATTTACAGATTGAATGATTAAGTTCCCATTTCCGATTTTATGCCTCGGTTGTCTGTACCCCAAGGATGCCTAAAGGTTGGAGTCAAGAGGATGTTAACAAGTTTGAGTTAACTTTGCTGACAATTTTTTTTTTAATGCATGGAAATCACAACAGATTGATTATTAACACATCATCGTCAAGGTTTTTAGGGCTTGTCCATATAGAAATAGTTCACCCAAAACAATCTTGTAGTTGAGATTTAAGATAAATTCAACATTTGCTAACGTGTTTAATTCCTTAGGGAAACACTGAAAATGACCCTGTATATTGCAGTAACTATGCCAGGCCTGTAGGTGGTGATACAATGGATTAACTGAAATAAACAAAGATGGTTTCAGGTAAAGATTGCAGTCTGAAGACCAGATGTATCTATCATTGATTATAGATTTTTTTTTTACTTCCTTTAAATTTAGTACCTTTATGAATTACAACATGATGCTGCCTCCCCCATGCTTCACACTAGGGTTTGTGTTCTTCGGTTTGCAACATTTACGGCCAAACACATCAGTTTTTATATCTTCAGATCACAGGACTCGTCTCCAGAAATTGAGGTTTTTGTCCCTAAGTGCATCTGCTAACTATAATATGTCTTTTTATACTTTTTTGCTGGTTCAAGTAGCATTTTCAGAAGGTAGTTTTGCTTTTGTTCTGGGGTTGATTCAAATGTTTTTACATTGAATGAAATGAAATGAAATGACTGGACATCCTACGTTACCGTGTGTTTGAGTGTTGCCTTAAAATACATTCCCAGGAAAAATTTAGTCTGATTTAATGACAGGCTGTGAGGAAAAAAATAGTTTTTATAGTGTGTTTATATTTGCTTTCAACTATATTTAGAAATGTATCAAATACAGCACTTCTTTTTTCCATTAAGTACAAAAAATACCTTCAAGGCTCCAGCCCTGGATAGCTCTTCCTAAACTTGCTAATGACCTTTTCTGCTTTTCTAACTCTTACACTGAAGATGTGCTGAAAGATTCATGTTTGCTTCTTTTGTTCTCGTTTCTTCCAGTTTCCACCAGAGCTGTTAAACTTGTCCATGAGACAGGAATCCGAAATTGGTAGAAGGCATGAAGCAACACTGTGATATCTCTGTGGCTGGTCCATGACACTAAACCCCACTCAAACCCTTTCACTATTCACCTACCCTCTGCTCTCATCACGCCGGACTACCACTCACTCACAGTTACACCAAGCTGCGATATGGCCAGCAAGAGGAAATCCACTGTGCCCTGCATGATACCATCCAAATCCAAACATGCACGTGAGGAAATTGTTCTGGGCTCGCTACCAGAACTCCTACCAACAATCCCAGAAGACAGCATTCTCAGCATCTCTGGAGAGGAGTCGGCCCACTTTTCTCACAGCTCCTCCAAATCCGAAAGCAGCAGCGAAACACAGAAAGGAGGTACTTACAGCTGCATCACTTGCCGATTTGAGTCCAGAGATCTAAATTACTTTTTGGATCACATGCATAACTGCCACTTAGACTTCAGAGCCCAGCCCACCTTCTACTGCCTGAACTGTGGGGTGTCGGTCGTCCGCTTCGAGGCTCTTGCGCTGCACAACGCTAACGTCCACCCCAAGATTATGGAGGGCTTGATTACCGCCTCCCTCAGTGTCAACAAGAGAGATGGAGTAACAACTGTAGAACAAAGCCTCTTTACAGACAGTGGGGAAGACTACAAAGAATCTGGGCTCTCCCTCACTAAAACACCAATCGCAAAGATGATGAAAGCCAAGGGGGAGCACAAAAAGATTGTTGTATCTCACACTGTGGAGTTACGGAAGATAGACACTGGAAAGGATGCAGACCCTAGCCTGCTGAATAATGTGCCTGAACTCCAAAACGGGTCTCTCAGTACGTCTGGGACCCCAGCTATGCCGAGGACCACTGTCACTCATGTGATTACGACAGTGTCCAACCAAGTCTTTCACCAGCACACTCCCCCTCTTTATTCCCCCACTTCCTCTGACGCGAATAAAGATCTTCCAAAGGTGATGATCCCTCTCAGCAGCATCCCCACCTACGATGCCGCCATGGACACCAGCAGTTTTCTCAAGACATCGTTTGGCAAATTTCCCTACCCAACCAAAGCCGAGCTCTGCTACCTGACGGTGGTTTCGGAGTTTCCAGAAGAGCAAATCAAGCTATGGTTTACTGCCCAAAGGCTTAAACAGGGCATCAGCTGGTCTCCTGAAGAGATCGAGGAGGCCAGGAGGAAGATGTTCAACACTGTTTTCCAAGGAGGAGCACCCCAGAAGCAACCCGTGACAGCACAACAGGTCAATCACATCGTAACTCACCACACTGTCACTGGCCTTCCAGGCTCAAAAGGACCAAACTTTCAGATGGCCAAAGTTCCATATGGAGGTATAAAACCAAGGCCCGTTGGAGTCATAGCGACGCAGGCCAACTTGTCAACCAAGCCACATGTGACAAGGGTCTCGTATTCTTCTCCAGTTGCCCCACCAAAGTTTCCATGTTCTGCCCGAACAACACAGGAGCCTACTAAGAGTACTGAACTCACTGTGGAGCAAGAGAAGAGCAATGGGCTGGATGAGGCTGGAAGCAGCGGTTGTGTCAATAGCACCAGCAGCAGTCGAAGCAGCAGTAGCAGCAGTTGTTCCAGCATTAGTAATGGCGTTGAGAGCAGAAAATCGGTAAACGACAACATCGACCTGACTGACACCACCAACAGCGTTGCCGCCTGCTCCACAAACACTAGCAATAACAGTGAGCACTGCGTTGCTGACACCAAGAGCGAAATAAGCACCAAGAGCAACAGTTTACCCACTGGATCAGAGGGTTCAAACAGCGCCACGAGTCAAGTGATCATCGACAACACCAGCAAATCAAAAACAAACTGTAACAATCATCACAGCAGCTTCATTGTTTGTGATCCAGATGGGGCTCATGCTGACAGGGCTGACGATGAAAACAACAGCCACGTTCACAAGACCAACAGCAGCACCATTAGCGGTGACAACTGCAGTTCCACCTGTGATGACAGCATTCCAAACAAGAGCAATGCCAGCAAACACCCAAATGAAAGCACCAGCACAACTGTCATTACAACAAGCAACTCATCTATTATAGATGAGGGTGGATGCAACAAAGACTTTCCCATGAAAGGCATGTCAATCTTACAGAAGCTCATTAAAGAGGAGGACCTAATTATCGGCGAGAGGACACGGAAAGAGCTCAGAGTTGACCCCATTAAGATCAATTTTAAAAGGCTGAAGATGAATGAACCACAGACCACATCTGACGCTGTTCATCAACAACCCAAATGTGACATTGAGGTGTCGGCCTGCCATAAGTCTTTCTCGCCACCCTGGGGCAACAAGACCCCGCAGCAGCTGCAAATCCTCCGGCAGGCTTTCTCTAACACTCGGTGGCCCAGCAGCCTTCAGTACGAAGAGTTAAGCATTCAGACTGGCCTTCCTAAGTCAGAAGTAGTGCGCTGGTTCAGCGACAGTCGCTACAGCCACAAAAATGGGCAGTTGAAGTGGTTGGAGACTTATCAACGGCCTCCAGCGGAGTCAGACGACGCAAGGAGCTACAGAGACACTGAGGCTGAATCGCAGAAAGACCCTTCACCGGCCAAGAAGAAACTCATTGAGCAAGAAACGATCAAGCACCCGGAAGGGAAAGCAGGGCTGGACTCAGGGCAGCGGCTTGTGTGGCAGGATTCATATGAGCCGCTGCTCGCTCTGACAGGATCCGAGACTGGTGGCAGGAAGCACGACAAACCTGAGGAGTCAGGTCAGACAGCAGTCCAGCAGGATCCCTGGTCAGAAGGAGGCGATGAGCAGCAGCAGCCCACAGCGAGTCATTCACTGATCGAACAGCAAACCGACACCAACCAGGCCAGGTAGAACAACACATTTACAGTTTACAGATGCTAAATCCGCTGCTCCCACCCAATTTTTCAGGTACAGAACACTATTCTCTTGCTGAATGTTTTGAACCAACCATTGTCAATTCATGTCCACCAGGGAGACAACTAGCAAAAACAAATCAGAACTAATATGAATCTGAACAGGTTACAATATGTTTTTAGATAGTAACAGAAAGCATCTATTGTCACCCTGAAGTAATGCTTTGCCATACACTGATATATCAGCCCCAATTTCATTAATCTAGGGAAACCGGTGATCAGGCGATACTTGCATATTAAGCCGATTTTATTCACTGATTCACTGTCCTCTTGCACTTCTGTGAGAGAAGGCTAACTGACAGAACCACCCATCAGGTCATGTCTGCATGTTTGCAGTTGAGAGCAGTCACCCCACTGTTGTCAATTCAGTGACTTTCTGGCCTTATCTAGAAACGTTTGAGACAAAAAAGTATTGGCAGATCGGGTTGAAGATTGGTAATAGGCAGTCGGCCAGAAAACTGCAGTCGGTGCACCGTTATTTGCCATACCAGTTGGAAGCTTTAAAAACTAAAAAGAGATGCTGACTTATTGTACATTAGCATGGTGTTCTTGGCAGAACTTTATCCTTGTATGGCACCCAAAAGCATTATTGCGAAACTGGCCAGAGATTTGAAGTGGGCGTGGTTACTACCCTCACAAATGAGCACTTCCCAAGAGTTCTGCATTGGAATTGCTTGCAAAGTATAATATGTCCTGACCTAGAATAACATCTTGTTCCTGTTGCCCTATGAATATTTCTCTAGATCTAGCTCTGGACAACAGCATACAATCGAAACATTGACTTGACTGTGAGCATTTGTCATCTTCATAACATCACCGTAATACATGAAAATTCTGGAGTTCGACGTAAACTGCTCAGTGGTTTCAGAACATGTGTACGCCCACCCACGTTACCCGTCGCAAAACTAAATTCCTCACTCACTGTGACACTTTTACAAGCCCTGGGCTGTTTGTCAGTCAAGAAAGCAAAACCAGTGTAAGTCAGGTGTGGCGATAAAAGCACGACAGCTTGTTGTTTGTAGTGGGAGCTGTGTGACGAACAGTAAAAAAAAAGAAGTGTGTACAGGTACTCATGCTGAGTAGTTTATTCAAGCAATCAAAGGTCTGTGTTTTACAAGCTATTTTTAGATAAGAAGAACTCTTAGCACTGAATTATAGATCGAGAGCGCATGGTAATATATGTGAATAAATCTCCACAATTGCCTTTGGTGCGACAGATTTTCCAAAGCCAATATAACATGCACATGCATGTTTATTTTGGGGGGCAGGGGGTAATAATAAAAATGTAAGAAGTAGAATTTTCTTTATGTTTTCTTCTTGTGTTGCTGATAGGGACCGCCTGAGGATGGAGCTGCTGGAGGTGTGATGAAGCACCGGACACGTGACGCTTAAAGGCCGACCTGCTCCCCTGGCTATAATTTGAGGGTTGTTGTTTTTTTAAACAACAACAACAAAAGTGTGTTCATAATGACAGCAGATGTGATTGTAGCTGGACCGCTGGACTCTGACTGAAACTGTGAATACCCCCCCTCCCCCTCGTCCGCCTTCTGCTCCTGCTCCTCGTCTTCTTCTTCTTCTTCCATCTGCCATCACTTCCTGCCACCGACAGAAGAAAAAGAACTTTTCACCTTTTGAGTCCTGTGATGTTTTAAGCCTTTTATGCTTTTTTGTGGTTGTGTGGGGAGGGTGCACAACGAGGTCAGTATGAGGGATCAAAGAAAAAAAAAAAAGAAAAGACGCACACTGACTGGAAAACTGACTTGAATGAAACCTAGGTTAGGATAGGGCCGTAGGGAGAATTATATATATATATAAGCATATATATATATGGTTGAAACTGCACTATAAAAGATGGTTTGTACTGCCTGGACAAACAAAAGGTGTGTTGAGGAAATGTTATTGTTGGCTTTATGATATTTTTTATTCTTCTTTTTGTTTCGTTTTTTAGCAACCAGTACTTCAGCACTGCCTTGAATTTTACTTTTTCTTTCCGTTAGTTGGGTTTTCAATTCTATCTACTCTTCTAGTCACTGTAAGTCCAGATGCAATCGAACACGTTTTATTCAGATCTGTATTAATGTTGGTGATCACTTTGCAGTTCAGCTACACGCAAGAGACTATATACAATGCACTAACGAAGACGGCGATGCTAAAAAAAAACAACACAAAAAAACCCCAGAAATCAATCTGCTTCACTGTAAAGGTATTGACAGCTGTCAAGATCAATACACTACACTGCCCTGCAAACTGAACAGAGAGAAGCCTGTCACGCTACCGTTGCCTTACTCAGCTCTGTCTGTGTGTTTATATGAGTCGTCTGTTCATCACCTTGCTTTCGAGCTACTGTGCTGTCCAGAAATAATGGAGAAAAAAGAAAAAAAAAAGATTTACTTGCCAGTGCATTGATGGTCACTGTTGGTCTATATCTGTGGAAAAAAAAAATCTTGTGCTGCTTTCTGTACACTTGGAGATGTTCAACTTTAAGCTGTAACTGTATCGAACATTGTTAACTGGCAGAAACAAAAGAAGAAGAAAAAAACAGGGAAAAAGAACAACAACAAAAAAAACGTTTGAAAGCAAAATTCCCAATTTGATCCCTAAACACTGACAGAGTGAGATCTTGTGCTAGCTAGAGAGCCAAAACGAGGAGACGGTTGCTCTCCTCTTGATTTTCTTGTGTTTATACAGAAGCATACAGTCACTACATGAATCTCACTAAAGCTGCATCTTGAAGCTGCTAATAGCAAAGAACGGTGCTATACCATCCAAAGTGAAATCGGGAGGTGGGCTTTTTTCCCCCCCTGCCTCCTACCAGCAGTGTATGCACTTGTGTCGAATGTTACAAATTTATTTTGGTTTGAGATCAATGGAATCTGGACTTAACGGTGTTAATGATCACTTCAACTTTTATGGAAAATAGTCTTTGATCATAAAGCACTGTTGTATCATCCTTTCTATACTTCTGAGTCTTTACAGAATAAACTGATTACTCAACAAGCAGCAAAAGTCTTGTTTGTTCATCACCTGGCGCCAGTGTTGGTCATAGAGGTTAGAAATGAGTGCGGGGCAGGTAATGTGGAGGGATATGGCGCCATCTGCTGGTGAGAAGCCGTCAGTACAATCTTTCCATAAAAATGCCCAAAAGTATTCATATTTCTTGAACATAACCACAATGTTTATTGGAGGGGATTTTATGTGTAAACTAAGTAGTGCATAATTGTGACGTGTAAGGTAAAATATATATTGTTTTTACAAATAAAAATGTTAAGTGTACGCCATACCCTTTTATCTAGCTACATGCAAGAGAACCGGTGGTGAAACCTAATGTCTCGCCAATGACGGCTACTGCACTGTCCATGGTTGAAGAAAAAAATTAAGCTAGCTCCTAAACGTACGTTAGCAGCTAGTTAGCTTTTGCCTCAACTGCCAAGAGTCACAGAATGACGTCTACACGCGACTCAAACGTTTGCCTGACAGTTAACTCCTACCGCGGGTGTGGACTCGACGGCTTCTGTTGAAGTTTGAAATGTTACCGAATCATTGAAGTTTGTTCCGCCAGTTTGACGCTATGAAGCTTACCGGAAATTGCCTGTGCTATGGTCCACAGAAAAAAAAAATTGCTTGAAAGATTTCCCTTTCAAAAACCAAGGCAGGCCAAGTAACACGGCCGCTCTGTCTTTGGTTTGGCGGCTGCAAAAATGAGAAAAAACATTTTTGTTACAACCATATTAGGAGTCAAATATCTGATATATATATATCAATCAGTATTGGAAAGTCCCTTCACTGCACAGGAGCAGTAAAGGGAGATGTGGAAGGTATTTAATTCCCTATTGATGTGAAATCTGCTGTCCATTTGGGAGTGGGACTGGATGAATGGAGTAGAGAAAAAAAAAAAGTATTACCGTAATTGAAGACCAATACAGCATTTTGATTTGTAGGATTTTATTGTTTTTTCCAACCTACAATGAGTTTAAAATTCAAAAACATGATCAAAGGCTATGACATAAAAGGTAAGACAGGAGTAGGATGTGTACTTTACAGCAGCTTACATCAATGTTCCTGTCAGAAGTGGGACAGAAGTGGAATAAAATGATATTTCACATTAAATGTTACATCCTTATTAATCACACAGTTAAAACTTTCCTGCACTGTAACAGCTTGGTGACTTTCGTAATTTCTTTTTTTTTGGCAAAGTTGACATCCCTCAAACCTCCACAGGGAGGGGTAGACATTTCTTCTGCTGACTAGAAATCGTGTTCAAGTAAGAGATGTGGGAGGTTTCTCTTTTTTTCCTGCTAAACTACCCAGAGAAGAAAAAATTAAAAGAGATTGAGAGGACGCTTGCAACACAGAGGGAAATAAAATAAAACATGATGGATTCACATTTACAGTGAAGTAACAAAAAAAAAAAAGTCCCTGATAGAAACTGTAAAATAATATATTCACATTCTGCTCATCTAAGTAAATATTGACATGGATGCAACATTACCCCCCTTTGCCTGCTCAGACATCCTCTTTCTCTCAACAGTCCAGTTTAAAATATTCACCCAGACAGCTTCCACACTGCAGAGCCTTGAATACACACACACACACTCACACCCCCACACATGCACACGCACACATACACACCCGCTTCCACTTTCTTCGAAGGCGCGTGGGTGTATTTAAGGATTTCTTTTCATTTTAACTTTCTCTAACAAAATATAGAATTCATCAATAATACATGGTAAGGGCTAAAATACAGAGCGAGTCAACAAAAAAAAAATAAAATGGTACAAAGCATTTCAGGTTGTTTTTTTTGTTTTTTCTTTTTGAGTAACACGGTAGCGATAGGACCACAGAATTCAAAGCACTGTCAAGTTTTGTCCCTGAGGAGGGACAGAGAGAAAGAAAAAAAAAAAAAAAAAAAAAAAACAGTCTAGGAGTCTTCAAATTACTGGGACTACGCCCTGGACTCTCCATCGTGGATGCAGTTCAGTCTCGTTACCTGACGTTGGATCAGATGATTTTTTTGTTGTTCTTGTTTTTGTTTTGGGCTATCCACAAAAATCTGTCAAAAATGGCCTAATTTCTTCCATGTGCTGTTTTTGTTTCCCCCCCCCCCTGCACAAACTTTTAAAATTCCTCGTCTGTTTCTGGCCATTGAGCGAAATTTATGAAGGCTAAAAAACACAAGTATTCGATAAAAAAAGTTCGTCGTAGATAAATAAATTGGGATTTAAAATTCATAGTCTTCGTCAGCCATGTCGATAGCCCAAGCAAACTTCTCACGCTGAGTTTTATTGTAGATCTTCTCGATTGGAACGCCCCACTTCTTACACCTAAGAATAAAAAAACAACAACAAAAATCAAACAGTTTCAGTTCTGCACTGTTATGTAATTAGAGATAAACAGGTTCTGGTGTGATCTTACCAAGCCACAGAAATGCGCGGGTCCAAATAGTTGAGTTTGGAAGTACCGAGGGCGATCTGCTTGTTCTCTTCGCGATCGGTCGCCTGAACCTCCAGCTTCATCAGCTGCTCCTCTATCCTCTGAATCGCCTTTCTCTTGGTTTCTACTGCCCTGTAGGGGAAAACAAAACAAACAAACAAAATCAGTTCAGTAAAAAGCATCATGCAGATGTTGGTTTTCATTGAGGAAAAAAAAAAAAAGACAGAAGGAAAATGTTCTGCCGCTTCTTACTTTTTGGATTTCTCATCTCTCCGTACTTTGGCGTCAGCCTTGGAGCTCTTCAGTTCCCTCTTGGCATCAGAAAGCTGATCCTTCTTGGCGTCGATCTGCCAAACAGGATCAGGAGACAGGAAATCAGAGTGATCTTGGGTTGTTTGTGAGACCAGCAGTAGCAAACGGCTGGATGTGATGTTATGAGCACAACTAATGAACCAAAGTTGTTTTTTGTTGGGGTTTTTTTTTTTTTCTTCCTAGGAACCTTGAAATTGAACTCTGATGCATCAGTCATGAGATTCTAATCTTTCTGCCCCAAACCTTCGTGGCTAACTCTTTTGGTACGTCAGCAGCTTTATGCGAGTCAGTTTAGATTTAAAAATCCAGATTAAAACAAACAAAAAGAATCCCTCTGCTAATCAGGCTAGTGGAAGAGACCACACAGTTTGGTTTCCAGGAAGTTGTTCCACCCAATTTATCACCAGCTATGAATTGTCAAGTTAGATTTGATACAATACTAAAGCAGAATTTTTGTTTTTGAAAAACCTTCACATTGATAAATACTTAAATACAGTATATGCTATTTTGTGTATAATAGTGTTTGACAGCGCTAAGACTCTCCTGTTGGCTCTGATTGGCTGTTTCTGACTGACCGGTGTACTTCCACAAGGAGAAGACAGAGGAGTTGGATTTTTTTCACAGACTCTCATATTATAACAAATATGTACAAAAATAAACTTTAATGTAAGCTATGTACTTCAGCTTTAAAATAGTTTAGATTCAAAATAAAAATGTGAAATTGAATCATTAACTTCAGAATTTTAAACACTGACACAGACAGACAAAAAAACAACAAAAAATGAATTCTGTTTTTCATATTTATGAGCAATAAACTTTATAAGTCATTGCTGATTCACAGATCATTAAAGAAATGGGGGGAAACAATGTCTGAAGTTTTGTGCCTAACAAGATAAAGGAAACGCAACTGAATGCAGCTCTACAAGTAACGAGTCGATTGATTTTTAGGTGGAATAATGACTTGAAAGCATGCTTGGCGTTCCCAGTCATTTTTACCTTGGCCTGCAGGTTCTGCATAGACTTCTCGAATGTCTTTGGGGGAGCTCTCTGATGGTTACACAGGATGGCTACGGCTCTGTTGGCCCTGTTGTAGGACAGGATCTTAGCTGGAATGTTGTCGTCCACTAGAAAGAAGGAATACCACATCTCAGAAAGCTGAAGAGTTTCTCAGTTTACTGCGGAAATAAAGCTTGAAACTCATTTTAAAGCCTCAAAGTTGCCAACTTCACCGCACACCGTTAGTGAGTTCCTTCAGCTGTTGCTGCAGGGTGATTGAAGCGTTGTAAGTACGGAAAACTTTAGCTGTGAGGCCGTCCATCAGCTCTTGGAGATGTTTGTTCAGGATAGAAGTCTGCAAGAAAACACAAACTTGTTTCCGAGAACTTGAACACAGGAGCGTTCCCCAGGAAATGAGCTGAACTGAGAGAGAACGGCTTACATTCAGACGATCAAAGAGGTCATCGTCGGGTTCTTTGTTTTCCATGAACAACTGAAGGTTCTTGAACACCTGAAAAAGTGTAAATCTTGTAAATAATAGTAGAGGTAACATTTTTAAAGCCCAGTTAAAGTAGCAGACTCGCCCTTACTCTTTTCTCCACAGGAACTCTGTTGTAGTAGCGGATTGAGTCTTTACCCAGGAAGTCAAACTCCACCACAAACTCTTGACCTTCACTTTCTGGGTGCAGTTTGAGATGTTCCACCCTCAGCGAGCAGCAGCCCACCGTATCCGCCGTCTCCCCTTCCTCCTTCTCATTTCCTGCTCTCAGAGCCAGCTAGTGGACAGAGGAACACCGCGTTTAAGCTTCCATTAACGTCACAGCGCCACTTAATAAACTACATTAAACTTTCCAGTTCTGGAAAGAAAAGCTGATGTTCACCTTGTCAATGAAGTAAAGCGCCACGGCTCTTTGTCTGATCCTCATCTCCTTGGATTTCCAGTCTTCCCGATACTGCGCTCTGAGGCGGTCCACACACTTCTTCAGTCGCCGAGCCGTTTCGTATTTCTGCCAATCTTTCTCTCCCTGAACACAACGGGAATCAATAAAGAAGGGAAGAAGGTCGATATAGTTAACTAAAAAAGAAAACTAATATTGAGAAAACATTTTTTGTTAAATGTTTTCTAAATAGTACCATTAAAGGAGGGGGTGGGGGGAACTACAGCCAACTGGAACTATATAGGATTAGTGCCATGTAGGAAAGGAAAAAAAAAAGAAAAGATTTTCTCTGAATTCTGATTAATCTTTTGAGGTCAAAATACAGAATTCCAAAAAGGAAAAAAAAAAAAATCTGAATTCCAAGTGTGAAGTCAGAATCCCCCCCCCCAGTGGCCCCAATCCTCTTCCATAGAAACTAGACCTATAACAACATTTGTTCATTAGCCTTTCGAACTGGTGTGAAAATTACTTTTTCATCTTCACACAAGCAGTTTACATCAGCTGTTGGCAAATTACAGCACTCCATAATCCTGCTTGTAGAAATTAAGTTGGTGCACAAAAAAACTTTGTTCATTTTTTGTTAATAATAGATTTTTTTGAAAATGGCATCTTCTGTTCAGTATTCATTACTCAATGCATACATATAGACAATTTTACCTTTTTGAATTCTGCACCTAATAATTAACCAAAGTATGAAAAATCTAAAACTACTACAACTAATAAAATCAAAATGTTTAATAAAAACTAGCAAACTCACTCTAAAAACTAATTTAAAAAATGGAATTAAACAAAAAGTCACAAAGAAATAATGAAATACCCAAAACTATCAGCCTGCTTGGAAGTTCTTCAGCGCACCTACCTTGATTCTGGAGCTGGGGTTCAGCATGATGTACTTGATGGAACCTTGGATGTTCTCCGTCCATGAAACCAGCCAAGTCACCTTGTTGTCATGGCGAACTTCTTTCCATTTAGTGCCTGGAGGCGGCGTGGGGTACTTCGAGTCCCTAAAAGGAGGATATAAAGCCAAGCGGTCAGACATTTCCCCTGGAGTTAATGCATCAGGTGAACCAAAAACAACTTGTCACACACTTGCTGCAGTTGATGATGATGTCCTGAGGCCGGATGCGGCGTTTCAGCATTCCCATTTTGGGATGGTCTCCTCGGCCGCGGAACAGGCCGGGCGGCTCGATGCGGAAGTTTGCGATGCGCTCTTTGTGGTTGTCCATGATGCAGAAGCCGTACTCCTGCAGAAGCCGTTCGTTTTCTTCTTTTATTTTCTGAGAAGAAACATCTAACATTTTAGTGGGATAAAAATAAGAGTGCTTTCACACCTGATAGTCCGGTAGACTCTGTGTGACTGATGACCAAAATTGCAACATCTGTTACATTTTCACCTGGTGCGGGTCACCTTCACACTGCACCGTGTCAAACGACAAAACCCTTTGAGCAACCCGTTCCCCTTCATCAACTGTGGTGGCGCTGCACCAAGAACCACTAAAGGTAACAAGAAAACCCGTGAAGAAGACGACACTAAGCGCAACTTTCTTCTTCATGAAATGTAAACAAAAACGGAGGGCGTCAGATTTTAGTGGTTGTAAGGTTTCTCTTTCGTCTTTGGTAAAAGACTACAAGCCATTTCTCACGCTAGCACTGTTTGTTTTGGTTATATTTACCCAGAATGCCTTGCACTATAGTCCACTTCCTGCTTTCGGAGCAGTCTGACATTCACATATACATTCGTACTGCAACAGTTCACTTCAACTGAACCAAAATTGAGGTTTTTAATAAAGCGAACAGAGTACGCTTTTTTAAATTCACATCAGAATTCGACTGCGCAATCACCCCTCCCCAAATAAAGCTGACTTTCTAACAAATGAGCTAGAGTTGGATTAAAGCAGACTAATCAAGGGCTGGTGTGAATGCACCCTTAGCGTGACACTTTTTTTTTTTAATCGCAAGAAAGTGATGAGGAGTCATCATAGTCTAAAATCAAATAAAGAACTCAGAGGACTATTTCAACAGACATGCTGCATGTATGCTGGTCTGACCTGTTTTTGTTCTTTTGTCATGGCTTTCCTGGCCTCAGACTGAGCCTTGAAATACTCGCTCATCTCAGAGAAGTTGCACTTCTTCAGGTCTGTGATTGTGGACTTCTCTTCAGAAGTCATTTCCTGCATTAAAGAGAAACCACAATCAGACAAATCAATGTTGAACTGGGAGAAGGAGTAGAAAAACACACACACACACACACACACATATATATATATATATATATAGCCTCAAGCGACTATTTTTCCACCTACCTTTCTCCAATCCTTAAAGAAATTTTTACGGAAAATATCCTTGGAGGTGTACTCATGGTCCAACATTTTGGCAAAGAATGTGGCCACTTCTTCTGCTTCTGGGTTCAGCTTTATGGGTTTACCTGAAGCGGTGAGAGGTGGTTTTTAGGGGAACAACGTTGTAATTTACATGTCAGCTATATGCGAACAGTCTAATCTTAAAGGCCATAAGTCATGGCTACGTTGGTAGCGTACCGTCATAATAAAACTTGACATTGCTAGGCAGGGGTTCGTAGGGCGGAGCAAACACTGGGCCTTTGTGTTCGAGGAACTTCCATTTGACGCCGTCCGTGTATCTCTCCTCTTCCCACCTGAACTCAAGTGATGCGTTTTGCTGAACTCCAAACTCCCCATACATGAAGAAGCGGCACGTCTGGAAGATATCAACTCACCATTTCCACTTCTCCTCTGGTTCTTGCTTTGTTTTCTTCTTCCCATCAGCTGCTTCTCCTTTTTTACTTTTGGTTTTTTTGGACTTAATATCCTGAAATAAGGAAGTGGAAGTATTCACATTATACACCAGAGTAGTTAACAGCAATCAGGTATTGCCCCACACTGTCAAGTCTATGCTTACCTCATCCTCTTGTTTCCTTTTCTTGGCTTTCTTATCGTTTTCAGTCTTTATCTTTTTAGGCTTGAATTCAGCTCTGAAAACAAAAACACGCCTTGTTAGGAGGGTGAGAGTACAAACTTTAGTTTCCATTGTGACGATTAGGTTTATTGACATTGCACACGTACTCGTAATCCTCGTCTCGCTCTCTTTTAAGAGACTTCTGGTATTTAGGAGAGTGGTAATCGTCATCTGGCTCTGACTTCACATGTGGTGGGCTTTAAATAGGAGGAGAAGAAAATTATATTTTCTGCACCACAACGTGCAGAAAATCAAGATTTGTAACGTTCTGACAAACCTGGCAAAGCCGTTTTCCTTTTCTTTCTTGATTTTACCGTCAAGGGACTTGACCTGAAAACATTAGAATGTGGTTCAGCAGAAGCATCGGATAGAACACATTACTAAGGTTGCTTTCCTTCATCCTCCTTTTAATATGGAGAGGTCAGCTGATGAAGCACTTGAGCTTCAGACATGGTTTGTACCGAAAGACTAATGCAAAAACAGAGAAATTAAGTACTGTAGTGTTGTGCCAGCTCCAGTCCTCAAGATCCGAGATCCTTCACATTCTAGGTCAATCTCTGCAGGTTTGGGATTTCACCAACTCAAATTTAAGGCCTTTTTAAAATCCGGATCTTCACAAAAAATTATAAACTTCCTCCATGTGCACTTACTCATGACAGGAATAAAAAAAAAAAAAAAAAGAGCTGGCTAGCTCACTAGCAAAGATATGTTAGCAGTGAGTTAGCGGTAGCCTCGACAGTCTCAAGTCACATAATGCAATCAAGATGTCTGATATCCTCTGACTAACATATTAAAGTCCAAATTACTTTGAGTGAATTTAAGACATTTTATGTAGTTCATTGTAGATACATTAATTTAAGGATACACAAACACCCTGAGATTCTGCAAAACTGTTTCTTTTTGTTTTTAGTTTAAATCTAAACTTACTGCCTTTTTCAAAACATTTCACACTTTAAGCTTTAATTTGTCCACAACATGGTCTTAAAAAAAAAGAAAGATGAACTTTTCTCATCCAAGTTCTAATCCCTCCTTACCTGAGCAGACCCTGCCTCATCGTGCTGCCGCTGCTGGCTGCTGGTCTAATGTCTCCTCCCTGACTTTTTGCTCTTACTGTGACAATAAAGATTTCTTAATACGTGGAGCAGTGAGCACAACTTCTGTACAGAAATCAGACTGGATTGGGTTTATTCCTTGCATCAACTAACAAGCAAGAAATGCAAAAACTGGTAACAACATTAGTATTCCTGTTAACCTTAATATAATAAACTGGCACCAATTAACTATTTAGCTAACGTTACCTGCATCAAACTTACACGGTTTGTTTGGAAGAAAACTCTGCAAGTTTTTTTTTTCTTTTAGCTCTGGCTAGTTGCTGAACATGACAGACCGTTTCACCTCGCCAATCAGAGCCACAGGTGTAACCGGCATCAGCATGTGTACACTGGTGGTTCATTTAAAGACCGCTCGGAAAATCTCATTACTACGTCTTAACAGAATGATGACTTTTTAACTGCTGAAAAAACTAGCACGTACCCCGTGTTAGTTGCACCGCTGACTAGAGCATAAGTAAATCCTACAGCACATCTCAAAATGGTTTTGGCAAAAAAGAAAAAAATAAATGCATATTAAAAATTACTATAAAGAGGCACTAAATACAGAAAACATCAGCTCTAAAGGAACTCTGTTCCTCTGTGAAATAGCTTCAGTCCAGACGCAACGACGCAATTAGACAACTAAACATTGTATACTTTACATTACACCACATAAACAATCCTGCGTATAAAATGTCTCTCCATATGGCCGACTTACCTTCTCCTCTTTCCTCTTTTCTTTGTGCTTGTCTTTGTTGCCATCTTTGTGCTTCATTTTCTCCTTTTCCTTGGACTTTTTCTCCAGGTCCCTGTGGTCACTGAAGTGCAGGGAATATGTTTCAAGTGTTACGGTTCAACGAAGTTGTCTGAAGATCGGTTATTGGAAAATGGATATTTTGGAGGGACTCCACCACTACCTGTTGCCATGCTTGGACTTCTCCCGTTCCTTGTCCTTCTTGTGTTCCTTATGTTTATACTCCTTGTCTTTGTACTTGTCTTTATGCTTATGGGAGTCTAAAAGAAAGAAACTGGGTTACTTTCACAAGTGCACAATAGTTGCAGTAGTAAAGAGACAAAGGTAAGCAAAACTGAGAACTTTCTGAAAGAAATGTTCAATTTATAAACTGATAAGACAACAACACTCAGATCATTTTAAAATACTGACAGACTTGAGCTTTTTGTTACACAATTTATATGCAAAAAAAATAAATCATACAACCAGAACTTTATATGAAATGCAGATAACCCAGCTCGCCAGAGCAGGTGATCCACCGTGCTAGAAGTCACTCTGGCATCGACATGCAACCAGATTTAGTGCAACGCTGAAAGCATGTGTGCCGTTTTGAAGTAAAAGTGGGACATGTTGTGTTTATCTGTACCGTTCTGGACTGGGAAAGATTTGCTACTTGTGCAACTAATGTGAAACTTAACAGCAAAAGCATGTACATAAAATCTACTCAGTTTTATTCTTCTATTATTAAACGATTTACAGGTAAAATAAAATCTGTTTTTATACATTTCAACAGTATTATGAGAACATTAACAACTAGCCAATGCAGAAATTTTCTGGTATCGTCTGAATTTGTCCAGTTTGATTCTTTGCTTCAGCTTTTTCTGAGAGTAAATTTGGTCTTATTGCTATTGCTGACATTCATCTTTAAATTTTGTATTAAATGCAAATTACGCTTGAGTGTAATTACAGTACACAACAAAGAAAATTGCTTAGAAATGTTATTTGCACCTTTATCTGTGCTCCTTTAGCAGTTTTGTTGATACTGTGATTAAAAAATAAACTGAATATTTCTGCCTTATTACCCACCTCAATATAATAGCCCAAAAAAAAAGCTTTCTTGTAGCACAGCACCGCCTACTGCCTGCGTGTTTTGTAGACAGATATGAACAAACTGACAAGTCGTTGTAACCTGCAGCTCAACAATATACGTCTTTAGGGATTTCTACCTAAAACCACTTTGAAGTTAAGAGACTTTAATTTGCAATGATCTAAATTAAAGTATTATGATTATGCTGTCATAAAATAAAATTACTACTCTAGTACAAAATTTAATATGAGAGCTCACAGCAGGCAGTCTCGTTTATCAGCAATATTACAGGAGAGGAAAAAAGTCCACAGTTCTTAGCAGTAGACAGAGCAAAGCAAATTAAAAAACAAAAAAGATCTTTAAGTTGTTTAGCAATAAATTAAACAGAATTTTAAAATATATATCTAAATAGTATTAATTACAGTTTATCGTCTACTCATCCTTATAAAATGAAGTTTTATTCAATAATGCGAGGGTCTATTTGTACTCAAAACAGTCCAAGAATGACAGTTCAAATTGATCTGATGTCAAAAACAACATGAAGCTCTTCAACTTATAGTCATTAAATTGTGTTTAAAAGTTTCCAAATACAAGTTTTCATAAAGAAAAACCTGCCTCAGGTCGTCTGATTACTGTACTTTATAGTGGAAATCTGTCAATTACTTTAATGGCAACTACTAATTTAATGGAGTAGACTGACTTGTGAAATATGACTCAAACTTAAAACGACCCACTTTTAATACATTATGTGTAGAGTTCAGGAAAGACTCAAACAAAGCACCTGAACGCTACAGCCGGTGGGTAGAGTCTACAGTTCTTAGTCATTCTTTAGCCCCTAACCCTGGCATTTCTACTTTCCAAAGCCATACACTCTTCTCAGCCTGAGTTCAGGCCGCTAACAACCAAAAAAGAAAATGGCGCAGAGACTAAGTCCTCAACCCCCAAACCCTCACTTTCAGATGGAAAATGTGCCACTAAAAGCTCACCAACATTCATTTCTGGGACACGGGGCTGATAAAGCACCTCAAGTTGTCTTCCGTCGTTGTTTTAAATTGAGAAAATAATAAGCGGAAAGGCTTTTACGAGGCCTCGCTTTTGAACAATAGAGGCTTGTGAGTGAGACAGCGGACTTAGTCTCTGGACGCCATTTCTGTCCTCTACTGAAAACTAACACAACGTTACAAGAGGCGAGTTAAAACATCGGAATACAATGAAAACTTTTGATTTGATCCTCAAGCTTCGTGAGTTAAACTTACCATTGACTCGAGAGGCATAGTCAATCTGAAAAATGGAAAAGAATACGTGTGTTAAATTTGGGAGAGCGATAGCTAACTAGCCGGCTACCCAACTTTGAACTTGCTCAATGGTGAAGCGACAGTTAGCCAACCTAGCCTAGCTCGCTGCTAACACTATCCGCTGCTTGAAAGCCGCTACGGCTAACACTGGTTTCAGCTAACGACACAATTATTTCCCTGCGTTTACTTTCCCATAGAAACCAAACAGCTAACCGGGTAGAACTACTTCGTGACATCCTCACAAATATGCGACACACTGCAAACAACGAACGGGGGAGATTTATTAACACAGCCGGCTATTTTGCTAGCTAGTAGGCACTGTTCACTGTTAGCCAGTGTACCCTGTCAAACCAAGCAAATACACGGCACTAACATGCATCCTAACACCATTAATAACATTACAAAATACATTAACACTACCTGGTCCTCGTTATGGGAATGGTCCCCACTCATTTCCTAGGCCCTCTATGTTTAAAAACAAAATTAAAAAGTGAGAAACGACTGGATAACTGCACACAAGCTGGATGTAAGCAGAATGAAGAAAAGATAGGATTGTGTAAGAGGTAAAGTCCCAGTAGTACACTGATGCGCATGCGTATTAATTTAAATGGTACTCAGCAGCTTAACTCCTCCTCCTCCTCAGAAAACGTGTTCTGACTGAGGCCCACTATGGTCAGAGAAGTCCACATACACATCACAAGAACATATGCCAGCACACTCAGTGCTCCGTGTTCTTTGGGTTGTGCTTCAGATTACTGAAAATGAGAGCAAAGGGACAACTAATGACATCTCTCTTGCACGATTTTCTATCCATTAATGTTTTTATTTTGACATTCACTCGCCATTTTGGTCTTTGGCCACTTTGCCAGACTTCTTTTTTCCCCAATCAAACTCACGTTAATTGGTAAAGGACATTTATTAAACTAAAGTATGGTACAGATGAAGGTTTCTAATCTTTTAAAGTAGCATCTACACCACACAAGGCATATATACATCTGTATGATCTTATATACAATTTTAAAAAGCCCAATTAAGTCAAAATTTATGGGGGATATATTTCAGAATGTGAATTGTGTTCCCTTTGGATGTTGACAAATGAGACTGTAGTCTGAAAACAAGTAAGTACACATTAGTTAGTCTCATTTATGAGGCTTCCTTTGACAATGCAAACCGCAAATTTAAAATGTTCTTGATGTATGGCGCAGGTCAGAAGTTTATAAAGATGCAATTTTATAATATTTTGACTTGATACTTTCAGATTTGTTTTTGCAGGCTAAGATGATCATATGTGACATGCACCTTACAACATACAATAATTGTAAAAAACAAGAATTGGGTTCACACGGTGAAATTAATGTGGATTTTTGTTTAACTGACATTAGTTCAAATTTACACAGGGCCAAATATATACTTTAAACCCCATATGCTTTCCTGAAATGTATGCTTTCTTGCTATTTCCATTCCAAAGCCAGTTTTGATACGTGCTTGGTTTGTGGTCAGATGTTATAAAAATTGAGCTGCAGAGAAAATGCAATAACAAATGTTTGGAGAAGTCAAACCGAAGCTTTCCAACGTGCCACTGCCCACTGTCTGGTACAGTGGTGGTAGTAGCATCCTGCTAAGGTTCTGTTTGGCGACCAGAGGAGCTTGTGCTTTGAAAAGTAGGTGAAGTAGTAAATAAGTAGATCTCTTTAAATTCACCTCAGATCAAACAGCAGATGGTTAAAACTGGGATACAACTGGGATGTTTTAATACCGAGACCAAACACAACTGGAACTGCAGCATTAAGCTAATGAAAAATGTGCTCTCATTAAAAATGTGCATTATTTTTAAAATCAAGGCCATTGCCAGGAAACCAACTAATTTAAATTAACTATTTGTGAGAAAGAATTACAGTATCCTGCTATAATTATACTTGGTGGCTACATAAAGCAAACAAGCATGTAGCTCCTCTACAAAGGAAGATGTTTCCATATTTTAGTCAGGGTGCATGTGCATAGTTGAGCTTGTAAACAGAGTTTTGAGCTTTATAATTATTTTTCATAGTGATGATTGAATGTAAACTTCTGACTGGTGCAGTTACTGTTATGAGCAGTATCCATGTCCGGGTGTTGTAGCGTATGTAGGTGTCTGACCTCGTCAAGCCCATGAAAGAGGTTCCTGGCAATGCCTTGTTTCATTATTTATTTTTTTTAACAAAGCAATTAAAAACAAAAACTTGACAATCTTTAAATACATTTCTAGCAAACTGGACTGAAACTAAAATAATTTGACTGTAGAATCATGATTAGCACTGGTTTAAAATACTGATCAACAGTTGATGTGGCAATATTCTGTCTTGCAAACATAATTTTGTCCACAAGAGGGAGGCAGAGGGCTGCTAAGATGAGTTAAAAGTTAATCTGTTCTGATTCTCCAAAAAAAAGGCTCCTACGATTTGCTCTATAATTCTACTAAGAATACAGAGCAGTCAATCAAACACTAATGTTTCATTCTGTAATATGTAAAGTGCTTTTTACGTGTGATTAATACATTATGGAATACTTCTATACTGCACCTGCCTGGATTTTGTATGAAAGATAAGGAATCTTAATTGCAGAAGTTCAAATTTTAAGAGTTTTATACTCACTTATGTACATTTGTGGAAGAGAAAAAACAGCAGCAAGTACAATTGTCTTCAGGTAACATAACATGAGGTTCCATTAGAAGATGCCATTTAAGTGATTCAATTGCCTGAAACAGAATTTTCCAAAGACATCTTTACTGATAGAAAGTACAACTCCGACACATTTAAAAGGTAAAAACAAAGCCTTTAAAAACATGTCACTCTGCTCTGTGACTTTGAGAGCTCACTTCATCTCAAACAAAAATCCCCATCAGCTTCGAGCGTGACCTATTTATTAAGTTCAAACATCTGAACTGCATTTTCCATCTTCAACAAAGTTCCAAGCATCCATTTCAGTTCCCGCTGCCTGGATGCAATAAAGTGCATAAAAGCCGATTAGACTGTTGTTGTGGAACACGGCGTTCTTGCGCTCAGACGGATCAACGGTTCCTCGTCGCTTGGCTTCGAGACCGACATTTCTGGGCTGTGGTATAAATACATGTAGGAGTCGCACAGAAGCCTGCGGACCAGCTCTGGCACGAGAGCCGGGTTCGCCCGGGTCAGCTCCTCCTCCGGCTGGCCCAGGAAGTCACCGAGCTCGGGACAAGCTCGGACCTCGGGAATGCTGTAGCCCTTCTCGTCGTCGCCTGCGACAAGGAGAACGACCTCAAGATTAGTGATCAGCTTGAAACGAGATAAAAAGGGCAAGTTGGAAGACGTCTGAGTTGCTCTCGACTTCTTTATCGGTTACGGTCAAGGTTGAGTTAAAACAAAAATGCTCCAGTCATGAGGAGCTAAAAAAAAATAAAGTAAAACGAGGCCTTCTGTTGCTCAAACGTTTTTCTTGGGTGAAGTTAAACAAAACAAAGCAGCTTACCGTGTCTGTCCGCCATGCTGTCAAAGAAGAGCCATGAGTGGGGATCAGGGCCGTATTTGACAAAGGACACAAAGTGGCTGGTTTGAATGCAAAGCACACCAAACAGCTGCATGGTGCGCCTCGGCAGAGGAGCGTCGGTGGCTACGCCTTCAGGCACAGCCAGCACCTTGGGAGAGTGGGTGCACCGCGACCGATGGGTGTGTACCTGGAGAAAACATCATCAAAAGTTAAAAACTCTACTCTCTAAACCTACTGAGTGGATTACTCTTTTGAAATGGTTTCCATGCCTACCTGGGTACTGCAGATACTGCAGTACTGCTTGATTCTTCCTGGTTGCAGTTTATGGTCTGGCAAACACTGGAGACACTCAAACTTTGCCATCTGTCCGCAGATGAAACATTCCCTTGGAGCTGTTGGGTGAAAGGGTAAACAAGCCGTGAGCACGTTTTCACAAATGAATGGATTGTATGAATGAAAAACAAGCAAAAAGTCCCTCACAGTTGTACAGGAGATCTGTGACCTCCAGCTCAGTGGATGGAATGATGTGAGAAAACATCTTGTACTTGCTTCCACACCTTGGCATCTGGATTATGAGGCAAGACGGCATCTGAGGGAGGGAAAGGATTTTTTTTAATGCTTAAACATGAAAATAAAGTTTTGATAAATTCCTTTAGGATTGGTTTTCGGGAGATAGAGGGCTCACTGTTTCGAATTTGATGTCGCCCGACATGCAGGTCGTGTCCAGCAGCTTTTGGACGGTGGGCGTCTGGCCCATCTGCTCCTTTTCCAGAAAGATCTGGAGTGTGTAGGCTCCGTGAGAGCTTCCTCCCTCCGATCTTAGGAGACACGAGTGTTCAGTAACTTTACTACTATAAATATGGCGTATGCCAAGCATGCACCGTAAGCTGGGCGCCGTAGCAACCTACCGGAGCTTCAGCAGGGGCTCGATGCGGAGCACCTTCTGAAACAGCACTGAAATGAACTCCTCGGGATCTGATTTTGGGACAAAGCAGCAAAGAAAACGACCGTTCACGAGTTAGACTCAGAACTGTTCGCACTCTGACTTGCAAAACAATTTATTGAACGTTTTTTCACTACACAATAGTATATTTTATTGGAAATTTATGCAATATGTCAAGCACTGCATAACAGTAAACTAAATTTTTTGCTGAGACTAAAACCGTCTCTTTTGAATTCATGTCTCCAGGCTTTGAAAATATAATAACCTACATTTAAGCACATTATTATTATTATTATTATTATTTTGAATAGCTTAAGTTCTTTGGCATGTGAGCAAGTCTGGCTGCAGACTCTCAATTGGATTTTACTTTGGATTTTGACTGGGCCATTCTAACACATGAACATGCTTTGATCTAAACTATTTATGTATTTATAGATTCAACTGAACATGTGATGTGTTGATATAAAAGATTGTGAATGTAAAGGAGTAGTTGGAAGGAAAAAAAATCTTATATCTTCTATCCCTTCTCTCAAAAGTCAATTTGCTATACCACAAGTAACTAAACATAAATCATCCATCCAGATTCATCTTTAAACACAAAACAGGCAATAAATCTCTATATATAAAGAAAACATACATTTATCTTTGTAATGATATTCTGAGTCAATGTACTTCATTATACCTTGATAGAATATTATATTTGATTATTTTCTTAAAAGTAAAAAATAATCTACTCTCTTTGGTTTCTTTAGACAGATTGGTTCCATTTGTTTAGTTCTGAGGTTTTTTTAATCTCCTGCCCTCTCAAATTATATCTCCTTTTAATAAATCTGAACTATTGTTGGCTGTGCAGTGTTTGTTCTCCACCACACAGAGATCATTTAGTTGTATTGGAGTAAAAGGAGTACAAGACAAATGCATACCACACTTTTTCAGAATTGCCTTTGAAGATATATTTTTAAAAACACTAAGAATACCCTTGTAAGGCTCCAGATTTGCTGCAGTATTTACCTTTTTCGTTTTTGCTGAAAGTATCACAGCCAAGTTTCGTCCGGAAATTCATCACACTCTGTGCTGGCACAAAGCCTTGTCTGCAAGGAATGGAGACAGTTTAGAAATATATTTTATAAGACAAAAGCAGGTCATGCTGGAGAGTGTTAAACCTGCATTTCACCTGCGCAAGCGATTGACAATAGATTTCAGGACGCAGGTTATTGGTTGCTCTTTGTCAGCCGGTTTGTTGCAGATGTTATCCACAGTCACAGATGAACTAAAGAAACTGAGATAAAGAAATATCTCTTACGTTCTGCATTTCTCCAAGCACTAATTTACTTGTGCAGAGGCTTCAGTTGAAAAAATGATAATAAAGTGAATCTTGGCGTCTTTAGAAATTAAATCAAATTGTTTTGTTTCTTTTGTTTTTTTTACCTGAAAAGTGTAGCATCCAGGTAGCATGAGTTGATATGACCCTGAATGCCCTTCATCTTCCCCACGAACAGCGACGCTGCCTCTGATTCAGGGACAGGCGCCGCATCTTCCTCCGACTCTTCATATGCAGGAACTGGAAAGAAAAACACACACAAAAAAATGGAGTCTGTGACAATCAGTCAAGTTTATTAAATTTTTACCAACTTCAATGCAAAAAAAAAAAAAAAATCAGGGAAGTTTAAAAACAGCTGGAAAACTACTGACAAGTAGTACGATCCAAATTTCTTGACTCTACCCTATCTATAAGTAAACACTTTTCATCATAATGACTCCCTGATACGCTGTTCAGTCTGCATTCCAGTCATTCTTCTGTTTTATGCTGCAGATAAGATCAGGCAAACACACAACATGTTTTCCAGCAATAATTTTTGATGTGCGTTTGCAAGAAGCGAAACAAAATGACACATTTTCTTCACCTCATCGTAACCGTCGCAGCCACTCCCAGCCTTCGCAAAATACGCTACCTGCATGCACGACGTCAACGCATGGCACTTGGAAATTAAACAGCCACTCATTTATTGCAGTGAAAGCGCTAGAGCAGCATTATGCAACGCCACCACAGTATGTCATAAAACTGCGTTATGTTATAATAATCAAGGCAAAATGTAATAAAATTCTCGAACACTACAGAAATACTTTCAGTGGCATAACAACATTTTACATTTCGTGACAAAATGTGGAAGTATTTTTTTTTCCTTTTTTTTTTTTTAGATATGATCATTTAAAATAAAGGCGCATTGCGTAATAAATCACAATCTGTTATCCTAATCAATATGCTTCTAATAACGATGATGTCACAGATCCTACAAGCATTTAAATTGAAACTTTGACCAATGAAAGCCAAACTTTCAGTCACTTTGCTGCCTTTTCAAACAAGGCCTGTCGCGATAAACAATAAATCAATTAATCGCATGATAAATGAAAATGATGGATCTCATTTTAATCTAATCGGCTTTATCATTCTTCCGGCCTTTTTCCTCTTTCTATTGCTGACACTGGATGAAAAAACGCTTAACTCTGGTGCTCTCCACTGACCCTCCCTTCCTCATTTCCTTGGCATAATGGAGGAGTGAATCAGGTAGTCGATGTGCCCGTCCTCTCTATCTAAATCTAATGATTATTGAAGGGCAATATAGTATACAGACTTCATAATCTGTACTCTTTTGGTTGAATGTAGTTTTTATTTCCACTTTGGTTTTATGTTGTGTTTAGTTTTCATTCAAGTCCATTTTATTTTGATTGTTTTATTTGTTTTGTTTACCAGTTCCAATGTTAAGTGTTCTTTTGAAAATAACGTGTATTTATTTTTGGCAGGATGTGTCTGCATTAATATGTCATTACATCAGTTTAAAACATTATTGTTTATCACAATACATTTTGAGACAATTAATCGCTCAGCAAAGTTTATCATGACAGGCCAGAACGTATGCCAAAACAATTCAAATTGCATTTGAGAATTTTATTACATTTTGCGTCTAATTCGACACAATGCGGTTTTAATTTGGCTTTGTTACATATTAAAACTTTGATTTCATTACATTATTACATACTGTAGTGTTACATGGGCCTGTCATAGTAAAAAAAAAAAAAATGTACTGGATGATAAAGTTATAAATGATAATGTTTTGAGACCATTTTCAACCAAAGTCATGGCATAATAATGCAAGAACTCCCTAAGATCAATACACTTTAAATTCTAATGAACGTTTAACACTGAAATTGGAAGATATTTTAAATAACTAAAATAAATAAACCAAAATAAAAACTTCAAAAAAACAAAAAAACTTCAAATGAATTAAACTAAATTGTCCTTCAAGAAAAAAAGGACTAGTTAAGACCAAAGCACCAGACTGAAGAATTTTCTCGTCCATTTTGTTGGCAGACGGAGAAAAGCGGAAAAATTATGCAGATGAAAATTATTGAGTTTGTTTCACTTCATGGTGCGATTAATTGATTTGTTGCGACAGGCCTGGCGTTGCACTCTCCTAGATTTACAATAGAAATGTATACATGCGTGTAGTTTCAGTTGTGTGTGCATAACTTGAAGCAAAATATCAAACCTGGAGGGATTTCTGTGGTTGTGAACGTCTCCGTTTCCGTGGAGGAGCAGAGGAACCGGCTGTCTGGGCTGCATTTTGTGACGGGAACAAACAAAGCGCAGTTCTCCTTGCAGGTGAAGTACCGCTGATCTTTGTACACCCCGTCAGAGCAGCCCGTCACTTCATAGTCCTGCGACCACATCATACTAAAATAAGCATAATCGCCGTTTGTAACAAAACCAGAAGAACATTTATGCAAACTTTGAATCCCTCACCAGCTCAACCCCGACCCACGTCTCCAGCTTCCCGTCTAGGATCCCTAACCACCGGATCACTCCGTACACCGTGACCCCTACGTTGTTGACGACCTCCACCAAGGAGCCGACCTCTAGAGGGACGGTAGGCTCGCTCTCCGTCTGGCCTGCAACGACGCTTTGCTCCGATTGGCTGTCGGTGACCTGTCTTCTGCTCGTCCCGATATTTGGCATGGAGTTGATGCGCATCACCACTTTCCCAGTTGAACCTGCAGACAGGTATGACAGGTGTGTGAGTGAGAGGGAGGGGAAAGAGTCATGAGACTTTTTTCTTTTTTTTACTTCCAGGCTGATCACAAGGCATCTCGGCACACTTCTAGCCAGCATGGCACCGTAAGTGTGATGTCTTGCATATGTATTCACATTCCCAGAAGGTTTTTTTCCCTAAATTTGATCTCCAAAGCCAGAAGCTTTCAAATATTTCATCAGGATTTTATGCAGAAGGCCAAAATAAAGTGGCACATGGTAATGAAGTGGAAGAAGAGCCGTCTTTCACTATTGGCATTTTGGTTTTCAGGAAGATGTGCAGTGCCACAAATTGTGTTTTTACAGTGTAGATAAAAAACTTCTGCTTTTTTACATGTGAGACCCTCAAAGTATCACTGCTAAAAAAAAAAAAAGGAGTTTTTTTTGTGCAAATATCTACATGAAAAGACAAAAATATACAATTATCTTTTTAGCACAATATAGGAGCTTGTTTTAAGTCAATCATTCTTTCATTTTGATTTGTTTAAAGTACTTGTAACATGGAAAAATTGTCTTGTTGGAATAGGAATTACTGACTTAAAACAGGCTCTTACATCTTGCTAAAAAGTTACTATACTAGTAAGTTAGTTTTGTTGTATTTCAAGTGTATTACTGTATTTGCACAAAACATTGGAGAAAAATACGTCACATTTTGTGTTTTTGCAATTTTGAGATAGTTTTATAACCTAACCCTACCGCAACACACACTCTGACCTGCCTGGTGTGTTCTTCAGCCTTCATGATGCTAAAGTAGTTCCCTCACTACTGAGGCCTCCAATAGGACAGCTGAGGTCACAAGGTCAACAAAAAATTAAGTTTGTGTCTGTGGCGTGACGAAACGCAAATAAATGTTCAAGGGGTGAGAGTGTTGCAAGGCACTGTATCTACATGCCTCCAGTGAAGGTAGACAGTTTCATGAGCGCCAGCTGCAGAAACAATGCAAGATCATGTGGCAAAATCTACTGTCGTACATTCCAGAGCAACAGAACCGGTCTTTCTGGCTGTACGTGTGACAAGACGTACATGAGCGCCTTGCCTGCATCCCCCACCTTCAGGCATCACAGGTCCTTGATCGAAGTCCGATACTTTCAGTGCGGAGATTCTTTAAAGCACGGCCTGCTGGAATATCGAGATGTTTTGACATTTTTCAGCTCAGGTCGGTTTGAACTCACCGCCTCTTTTGAGGTCTCTGTACTGCAGTCCCAGAGGGACGGAGTAAGACGGGACCACCTGGATGATGTCTGCAGCGGTGAAAATGGGAAGCGGTCCAAGTTGTTTGGGCGACAAGTTGTCTTCGGTGTCCTTCGAAAGAAACGGAGAACAAGCGGTTACTGGAAAGCAAACAGCTTTAAGTACACAGATCTTAAGATCAAGCATGTTTGCATGTGAAATTCTTTGGACAATTTTGGAAATTGTCCAAAGTTCCCTAAGGGATTATTTGCTCGTGATTCATCAACATGCAACTGAGGATCAATTTGTGCATTAATTGAGTAAAAAGAAAAAAAAAAGCAGACAAACTCACCACAAATTCCACCTGGAAGCCCAGCATGTTCAGGTCATCCTTGCTCTCCTTCTTTCCGATCTGCATCAGGTTCTTCACCACCCCGGGGACGTGGCCCTTCTTGTACCTGATCACCACCAGGTCGCCCGGGGTCAGCTCGCAGACGGCCGAGAAGAGCTGCGGGTTGCACAGCATCTCCAGGCGTCTGCTGGGGCTGGAAATGTAGAGCAGCAGCTGGGCCTGGTGTCGGGTCAGGGGGTACGCGTCCTCCGCCTTCACCGAGCCGCCGCTCTTGGGGCTCCCGGCGTTGGAGCCGCAGCCGTACATGAGCCCCGTCAGCTCCCCGCGCGCCGTCTCCGCCTCCACGCGACCGATGCAGCCGCGGCAGAAGCCTCTCCGCGACTTCCCGCGGATGACTATGAAGAACCGGTCCTTGCTCGCTGCTTTGGGCTCCATGGTGCTCCCGTCAGGCCGCCTTTCCGTGATAAGGAGGGTTGAATCTGGACGAGAGTTCAAGGAAGCGGTTCAGACATGGAAATGCAGTGGAGTTACAGGATCCCGACCGACTATTACATCAATTTGTTTCCCGATAAAACCCCACTTAAGTTGTTAGCCAAATAAAAGACGTTCACGCGGAAGTACGAGCTTTAAAAATTCCCTTTAAATCCCCACAATAGCTGGTTTGACCGGACTATAGTAGCCTTTATTAAACGACAACAGCTCAGTGAAGAGTTCAGATTTCAATTAGAAAGCGACTTTTACTTACTGCCAGTTTGTGTTAGTCCAGGTGAGTTGGGCGGATTAAACCGACTCAACAGCAGGTAAGTCCAGATGCCACGCTCCACTTCCTCTTGACTCATGCCAAGGAGGAGATAACTCTGTTATTATTAATCCTGACCCACATGCAACCGACAACGCCTCCTTTCAGAGCTTTAAACTCTCCGCCCACAGCTGTTATCACGTTAGAGAAAGAAAATAGTCCCTCCGCCCAGAGCCACCTGAGGAGCAGCAGCTGAGGAATGAGCGGCGATAAGGTGCAGCCACAGATATCACTTGAATGATCGTTTTCACCCCGTCATTAGACTCTGTTGCTTTCTGGAGACGTTTATTTGGTTGAATCTGCGTTAGATCTGATAAACATCAGCTTTTATTCATGTCCAACAGGAACCCTGGGGTTACCCTGAAGTGAAGAACATGAACATATTTTTGGAATACTTCCTGCTTTTAAAATTTGTAGCCTACAGAAATTAAATGATATCGCTCAGAGCGAGATAAAGGAGTTTGGGCCACTAACATTTGTGACTCCACAGCTATTGCAGACTATGATATGCAAGAGATCAAGGGCGTAGGTTTGGTCTAAGTTTTGGTAGATCCACATTCTTTGAGTAAATATGGCAAAAATTGGTCGGAATATTGGTCGGGACATGTCCCTACCGTCGCTACCCAAACCTACGCCCATGCAAGAGATGGTTGGAGAACATTTTCTGAGATCTGGGGAAAGTAGCAGCAGTGTAACCTACAGAGCTGCTGAGTTAGAAGAATGTGACCTGCAAAATGTTGCAATTTTGTTCACACAGACTGCATGAAATATATCAGTGGGGGGAAAGCAGTAGTAGAGCGTTTATCAGAAACTTCCACAAAACCTAAATGTATAATGCAAAATATAAAAGTTCTTTGAAAACTTCATGTATACCTCATTGTAAATATTATCGTCTGCCTCATGCATTAACTGAAGGACAGAATTCATACTACTGGAATCTCATGAGTTGAGTGATGTATGTAGTGATGGGAGATGGAATAACATGTTTCTTCACATGTTTAAAAATGTGTGACGCATTTTGTTTTTACAGAACATTCATTTAGGTTTCCGTTGCTGCAGCATTATTAATTGGCAAAAAAAGTATAAAAGTTACTAAACAGAATTCTTATTTAGAGTGGGTTAACATTTCTTGGACTTTTGCCGTTTTCTGATATTGCTCCACAGACAGGCACCATTTGTTGACAGAGAATTAATATGCTGGATTATCTGTTTCAGTGTCAGTAGAAGAGATTACCTAGGGATTACCTAGGCAACAATCAAAATAAAGAAATAAATAGGGTTTTCTAGGAGTGTGCGTTGTGTCAATTTATGAACACAGTATACAATTCTTAAAGAGGCAAATAATAATAATAATAATAATAATAATAATAATAATAATAATAATTGTATTAACCCAACACTGGCAAAAACAGTGTTAAAAAAACCCAAGAAAACTGCTATTTGTGCTAATTCTCAGTCATATGCGTGAGTTTTTTAAAAGCATTAAAACAACAATATCAGACAAAGAACAATGCTGAAACTGATTTCAGCTCTTGCAAAATGATTTATGACAAAGTTCTCTCGCATGAGATCATTTGAATGTCCTCTGATAAATATTTCTGCCAACTCATCCTAACTTTGAAGAGCCATAAAGTGTGTAAAGCTTGCTTTGGGTTGAGCTTTTCATTCAATATTTTAAAATAGAATAAAAGTTAAATAATTGTATATTAAACCAGAAATATACAAAAACCTGATGATTGAATTGGCTGATGGTTACAAGGATTTTTCTCTGGAACTTGCTGAGGTAGATTTAACTAAATATTACTTGTAAGTACACATAAGCCTTGTGTACGTACAAAAAGATACATTTTTATAAAATTGTATGAAAACTTATGCGGACAAGCCGAAGTGGATGATACGGCGATTGAGGACATATTGTAATCTGAGTAGAGACATTTTCTCTCTTGTTTGCGTCAATAAGCATCTGGGTATAAATATCTCTTTAGGCTGAATATTCCTGAATATTCTTGCATTGCCTGTTGTCTTCGATCTGTGAACAGCTGTAGAGACATGTTTCCAAGACTCCATTATATTACATAACTCTTGTTTTCTTTTCAGGACCACAACGTTACTAGATCTAGCGTACGGTTGAAACTGAAAGTCTCACCTGGTTTTATTCGACATAAAATGCCCTTATGGATATTTGGACTAATGAAAAAAAAAATCTATGTTTTCAGAAAAATTAAGTCTATAGAGAGAAAAAAAGAAATGTCAGAAAGTAAGGATGACAGCTTTTTTTTTTTTTTTCTTATGACGTAGTCAGCATGCATGTGTGACAGAATCTCGACTGTAGATCAGTTTTACATAAGGGCCCTTATCTACTTCAATATGAGCACACATAGGGGCCCCGTCTCCTTAACAAGCACTGGAATCACATTTTTATCACAAATTAGTCCCTGAAAAGTGTAAAAGAGTCACACGCAACGAGTTCCTGCTACACAATGCGAGTTAACAAGTTTGTCTTCTTGTGGTTGAAAGTGTCTGTTGTCACTCTCAACAGACAGTCCTGGTGAGAGAAGGAAATAGCAACAAAGCCTTTACAATACCATTAAAAAGTAGCCAGGACCCATGAATTTTTTCATACATTTGACCAAATAAAGAGCCTGAAAAGTGTGGCATACCTTTGAATGACGAAACGCCTTTACTGTCAGAATATAAGCAATGCAGGGGGCGCTGCAAGCACGTGGAAGAATGCTTTTCAATTTATGGTCTAGCTTCAAAACGGTGTCTTCCAGGGTCTTCCACCTCCTCCCTGGGCTACTATTGCCGTCTCAAGAGATGCACGCTTCTGATCAAAAACAACCAATCAGAGCCAGGAGGAAGGTCCTAGTAGTGTCAATTGTGATTCCATGTATGTGCTGCTAAACGAGTTAATGGCAGAGAAACAACTTACCATCCCAGGAAAACTGTTTACCCAACGTCATCGGCAGTTATGCTAACTAGAGGGGAGAGGTACAGCAACCATTGGAAGGCCAGTACAATGGTAAAGGGTTCATATTAGGTCAGAGCAGAAAGCCAAAAAAAGGTATTCACATTTTCTAACATTCATCTACCGTCTTTACTTTTTCCTTTAGAACATATAACTCAAGTTTCCTCTCCGCCGTCTGTTGGAGCGGTGCTGATTGCAGCTCTCAATCTCCTAGAGAGTCTCCGTCTCGGGGAAAATAATGTCACAAAAAAATCAAACTTCCCCGCTGGATTGATGAGGTTGTGGATTTCACAGGTGATGGAACCGTTTTGGAACTTTTGTAGTTGTGATCGTCAAGGTTTGGTACGAAAAGAAGCCATCTGTCATCATGGGAGATTTTCATACCAACCATGTTTGTACGTAGTTCGTTAAGTGTTTTATTCAAGTACATTTCTATGTTGTACTCAAGGATGGGAAATGTGGTCCTTCATTTTGGATTAATGAAAGGTCACATTTTTTTTATTTTCATGAGTGAACTGGCCATAATTGGATCAGAATAAAAATCAAATCTTTGGGGTAATCAGGATCAGGAGATGCACAAAGGTTTGTCAACTGGAAATTGGAGTGTCAACTGTAGACTGTGCAAGTTGACCTAAAGCTGATTTTCAACATGTTGCTCAGACTGAATGTTTATGTAAATAATAGTCCTTTCAATGGTAAGTAATTCAATAATAAGTGGGTTGTTCTCTCGTATTTGCTTTCTCAACTTGAAGGTTCTGATAAAGGCTTTAACTATGGTTGGTGAACTGGGTGATTCCAACTACAACTCTTCAGTGACTGACCTTCTTTCTGCAATGATTAGATAAAACACATAGTTTGTCGTTTTCATTTGGACTGAAGCTGTCAGTCTTTTGACTGATAATACACCCAACCAGACAACTGCTAGACCTTTATCTCTGTTGATATTGGTCAAAAGACAGTGGCATGGGTAGATTGCCAGTTGATCATTCAGCAACAGAAACCAAGTGTGCAAAATCAAATCTCCACATGGATTTCGTTTTCTGCAGTAAAAGTCAAGTTAAGGAGCCGCAGCAAAGGATGCCTCATGCCTCCACCTCCACTATCTACCCTTTCCCAAATGAGAAGCTGATGGGACAAGTCATAGTCATGGGACCAGATGACCTCATGGTATCTGTCGCAAGGTGATGGTGTTTCAGCTGACGGTCTGATGTTGATCAACCCTACAGGATATGTATGGTATGAGCTGCAGGGCATTGTGACATTCTTTTCTTGTTTGTCACCTTGAACGGGCCATTTGCAGGACCGTAACCGAGTCAGGGATCATTCTCAATAGCCTCATATTGGACCTCTTCTGGCCTAACCAAAGAACGGGACAACCCCAGTCTAACCAGGTGGTGTACCCACCTAGAGCTTCATCCGTCATTGTATAATCTCATTGTAGGTTTTATTTCATTCACTTTTTAAAATTCTGTTTGTCATTTGCGATTCAGAAAAACAGTCAGGAGCCGGGAAAGAGGCCTCTGACATTTCTCATGCCTGCAGTGATGGCTCCGACCTGGAACAAGTGTGGCCTCCTCAGCCTCCTGACAGTAAGTGTGACATTGTGTCTAAAACCTAAACTCTGACTCGTTTTGCTGAGGTATCACTCATTTTTAAAGTAATTGTTTTCTTCTCTCTGTTCCCTCCCATCAGCTGAGTTTCTGGAAGAGACTGTGTAACTTTTGCGTACAACGAGCCATCTAGTTGTTAAGCTAAAAAAATTCTGTTAAATGGCAGTAATGAAAGCAAAATATCAGTGATGCAAAAAGTTGTACCTTGTTTAATGTTGCTGTTGTCTTGAAACTCAGAAATAGCTTCTTCGGTTTTACATTGCTTTGGAAAAAGTACCCTTTGAACTTTTTCCACATTTTTATCATTATATCCAAATACCTACACCATTTTTGGGGGGTTTCATGTGTTCGGCAAACACAAAGTCTTTAAAGCTGGGTTATGTAACTTTTTATAAATATCTATGTTTTTTCAACGTATTTATTAAAACTGTCACTATGTTGTGACAGTATGATATGAGACCGATGATCTGTGGAAAGAATCGGGCTCCTCTGCCTTCTCCCAGTTCTAACTACAGAAATACATAGCTCCAGTTAGAAACAACCAATCAGGACCAGGAGGAGGGTCTTAGCGCTGTCAATCATGCTTGTGTACTTACACCTCATTTCCTCCCCCGTTGTCTCTGCTACACTACAGCTCGTTCAGCACAACGCAGCTCGCCATGAATGCTAAGGCTAGTTATGGATGTCCTCTCTGGTCAGTACTCCTCCATTTGCCTGCACCTTTGTGTTGACAGTGAACACAGTTATTTATACCCATTAAACAGAACCTTTTGGTGTGAATACTACTTCTTCCTCTATCTCTTGCGATATGCCCCCATAAAAAGTGCCAAGACCAGCCTCAAGAACTTCTGCCAAACCAGGCATCCCAAGGTATAACCCCAATCTCAGAGCCTGACCATCTGGGATGAAGATGTCCCTGAAGCGTCCATCTTCACACCTGGGATCAAATCTTTGGAAAGACAATCACATACCCACCGACACCAGATTGTATGAGCTAAGATTTATTCTCAACCCAGATGTTTCAGTCAACTATGTAAAGCAACCAACACCTTTGTTGTTGGAAATATTGGTTTTTAACAACTAGATGGGTCATTGTATGCAAAAGCATACAACGAAAAAACAATCAGGTTTTTTTTTATAGCTAACTCAGTGGTACATGCATACAGAGACAACGAATGTATCTGCTGAAACAAAGAGGGGTTTGCTATGCCATTTAAAATGGCACATCAGTCAGAGAAAAACCCACATGCCTCATTTAAACCCATTATTTATACATGCCAACTTTGACCAGGCCACTGATTTAATTAGTTTTCAAGAAGTTTTGCCAAATAATAAGTGACTCAATGCAGGAGTGGATTTGTGGTTCCTGCATGGTTTTCATGACATTTTGTGCTTTTCAACTCTTAAATTTCCCAAGTTCTCAGTCATTCACGTTCCATTTAAAATATAAATTTGTGAAATTCACGGTACATTTATGGCATATATTCCTGCAGGTACAAACACCAACTCAATAAACTTGGCTCAATACACCAAGTGACCCGTATACCGTTTTTGTTGCAAAACGTTTGCCAGGCCAAGAAAATAAAATGTCTTTTCGATTTAATAAGGCAAACTTATGTCCCAGAGATCTATAAAACTTTCTTTATTAACCCTACAATAAATGTTCCAAAACAAGCACATAAAATGTAAATGCATACTTGCACACAATAACATATCCAAGAAAAAAACAAATATATAGACTGCAATTCTCCATCCACAAATATGCAATGGCATGCATGCACATAACACTGCATATCTCATTTCATGAGGTGAACATATTTATTTCTACCATAACAAATAGTGCTTTATAGGCTTAAAACAACAATCTAGCTGCCTATTACTTGATAGCACGCATCTTAGTGAGTTAAGATTATGTGTGATAAAGTAAAAAAAAACAACAAGCTTATATGGGCATAAAAGTAGAAGCAGATCTTCATCCCTTGCAGTCTGAGCTGATCCTCAGTGGCTGAGGCTGCGATGCCCAGGCTGGTGGAGGTGGAAGGAGTTGTGCTGCGCCGCTTGGTGAACGTGGCTTTGGCGCTTTATGGCGTTGCGGGACATGTGGCGGCGGTCTGTCCGGGCCTTCGCCTTCTGAGCGCAGGCTACCTGGCTCAGCTCTGCCACAGCTTTAGGCTGGGAAACATAGCTAGCCACGGTCCGACTGGGAGGATCGGTGGGCTCTACAAACGACGGGCTGGACGGAGACACAACGGAAACGGGGCAGGGCGGGAAGACAAACAGAGAAACGTGAGACTGAGTTTAAAAATTAATGCAAGAATTCATTAATTCAACTCAGAAAGCTTTAGGGTTGTCCCACCTGCTCTTTTCTGTGTTTGCAGGCGTTTCTCCTTGAGAAGTAGAGTTGACTTGTTGCACAGCAGCCAGAAGGGCATCCTGCTTCTCACATCCACCTGCCTCTGTGAAAACACAAGGAACGCTGTTATGCAACTCTTGCTTACCCTGGTTCCTTCTGTGGTGAAGCTAACATGCACAACATAAGGGTGTGTTATGTTTAAACAAAAGACGGAAAAAAAAATACAAGCCACACAATCTCACTCTAAACTGAAAGCACTCACAAACAAGATAGTAATCCTTTATTATTCAGCCAAAATTCATGTCAAATCTCAGCCATCAGAGCCTTACTAAAGTATTTATACCCACTAACTTTTACACATTTTGTCACATTACAACCATAAACTCAGAGTTGGGTAGTAACTAGCTACATTAACTTGATTAACTTTTTGGGTAAAAAAATTACTTCTAGAAGTATTTTTACTACGCTGTGTACTTTTAGCGTATTCAAATACCTGACATGCTTTCTCTTTTTTATTTTTATAGTATCTTGTGTAATTTTTCTTCCACTTTACAATGATGCGCTATGTAATGTTAACCCACCACATAAAATCCCAAAAACATACACTGAACTCAGTGGTTATTGCTGGACACAAGGTTCAAAAACTCTCAGGAGGTATAAACACTTTTCCAATGTTTTATATCAATAGATTTTAATGTTTTTAATCTCCTCCTACCTTGATGGTTGACAACAAGCCATCCATCCTCAGCTGCTTCTCCAGGCTTGACTACTTCCGAGGTCTCCTCTTCGCCCCCGAACAGAAGGCGGACCATTTTTCTGAGCATGACTATTTCTTCCTGTTGCTCCTGTCTTTATTCTGTAATAGGACTCGTGATCACACGAAAACAACTGCAGAAAACAAGGGGAAAGAAATACATAGCTCACCAGCGTATCATGCTTCAACCAAACAAAGCACCACTGACTACTTTCTGTGCCGCAAGAGCTCTTCGTGTTAGCTTTTTAAAATTCAGCCAGTGTTGTGTCAGCTGACGAGGATGTCCAAAGAAAAGGCTGCGAATCCCTCAGAATGACATTATGTGTCCATCTGTTGCAGGATAAATGGAGGCGGGGCTAATTATTATTACATGAAATAATGGAAGCCCTCCTTCTTCAGTCATTTTTAAATTAAAACATATAATCAGCAAACATCGCAGATCAGGGTTGCTATATGGGATAAGACTTTTCTACTTTTTTTAGATATATCTTCTCACAATTCCGTTGACATACAGCTCTGTCTCCCTACTGCCTGATTAAAACCCCTTTAAACAGGCGACGGGTAGCTTTTATTGTTTAAATGTTAAAACACTGAAGCCACTACGTCTACGAAGTCGTGTTTAAATAAAGCTGCGGTTTTCTTACCTTCTCTGGTTGACTTCTCGAGTTTCACTGCAACTAATTCCTCCTCCAAAAACCGCACAACTCAGCTAGTATGAACTTGAGCTGCTGTACTGTTGTTTTGTATTTCAAATATTCAACCGAATCGAGCCAATAGCAACCCATCCCATAAGGCCCGCCCACTCTGACTAAAGAGCCAATCAGAGCTCGCAGACTGAGCCCGCCGTTTGATTTGAGTGAACCGGTGATATGTTCCAGCGCCCTCGGAATTCTGGAAATTAAATGTCGTCATACCCACAGAAACCTTACTCCAGTTACAGTTACTCAACAGTAGAGACCACCTCCTCCTTTAGGGTGTTTTGTGTTGTTCACCAAACACTTCTAGAAAAAAATAAGGTGATTTTCTCACTTGTGATGGACATGTTACTAAATACAGTGTCTCTCTTAACTGACTTGTATCCCTTCTTCGTTCCAATCCATATGCTGTTGGTTCATTAATGTTTCCTAACAAACCTCTTAGTTTTACTGCAAATAAAATCCACACAGGCGAAACTCTTGTTAATAATTCATGGACTTCTTAAAGCAGTCCATATATTTTATTTATGGGTATTGTAGTATTAGCCAGGTACTTTACTTGATTGCACGTTTTTGGAAAACCATGTATTATTTTTAGTTCTGGACCACTTTTAAGTGATCTTGTCATTAAATTTCAATAGAATACACTCATATTTGTGGTTGCAACAAGGCTTCACAATAACACATTCTGCTGCACAATAAATTGTCGCGTTAATTATTGCAATAAACGATGACATATGTAAATATGTGTAAATCTGTGGTTTCAGCTGTATAACTCATCTTTTCTTATAGTTATTATGCATATCTAGCCATATTTTCTTTTCACTTGAAAGTGAAAGTCCGGCATTATCTAAAACAGGGGTGCTCATACTTTTTGAGACCAAGATCTACTTTTTCTCTCACCAGCCGGCTGAGATCTACCTCATGACACGAAGACATAAAAATTGTAAATTAAACCCTATTGACTTATTTTATATGCAAATATACATCAGTTATAGCAGAAATAATAAAGTGATAGAAAACCTAATGCAGTTTCTTCCTCAGTGAGATTCTGACACTG